>JAOVYW010016151.1:3020-35759 GCA_025775045.1 Hiodon tergisus | reverse complement strand
TGATTTTTGTGATAATCTTACGATAGTATTGTCTTCTTTTCCCTGAGTTTTAAGGAGGGCCAACACCAACACATGTTCACATGTGGCATGGGTCAGGTGACAATCTGTATTACTTACACCTAGTTAAATTAATACACTGCAGATTTGAAGAGACTTACACTGAGATGGTCGCTCAGTATGGCCTTCTCTCGTTGTTTCCTCCTCTTCTCTTTCTCAGCTTGGGTCCGAAGTGAGGTGGAAGGGGAGGATGAAAGAGTCCCTGAATTGCACGCGCAGTGAACGCACTGCCAGAGACCCCACGCCCTCGCTAGCCCCCCTTCACGTGCCCTCACAGACAGCCGACACGCTGGCTTCCACATCATCTGAGAGACAAATTTATGTCAGTTAAACATTATATTAAACGACTTCGAATCAGTTCATTTCGAAAATGAGATAGAGGGGCACCTGCATTGCAAGTTAAATACTAAGGGTGTTAGCTAAAGGATTGTTGTCAGTTAATCGTACACATGATTGTGAGAATAATTAATTCCTTTTTAAAGTTTTTGGTAATTTATAAACATCTACATAGTTACCAGTTAAGGAGTCATAGTCAAGTTCGACACTGTAATTATAACCGCTTTCTATTCTGTAATATTTTTTTCCTGTCAGCAAGAGATAACAGAGGTTGATTTAACTGTAGCCATGCTGAATAGAAAAAAGTGATGTTTAAGAAAATGCATAGATATGGCTCTTTCAGTAAACAGACCAAAAGACAATATTCCTGACTCAAACGTTTCCGATTCTAGTTTATTTTACAGTCGAACGTTCAATTGAAAAAGTTATTGTTAAAGTTAAACCTGACATTATATTAATTTCCGTAGAAAAGAGTTATGTCAATACCTACACAGTCAAGGGAAAGCGCTAGGACGCAGCCATTTTTCTTTCAACCTTTAAACTTTGCCCTCCGTTTTTGCCCCGAGACAAAAAGATATTGGCGATATATGTGTGCGAAACTTCAACTAATACGATTATTTTAGATTGCTTTAGCAAACTATATGTTGTGCAAGTTCTATATTATAAGTTGATTTAAATAAGAGGCTTCCCAGTAAAGGTTCCTTTGTCTCCTGTTAGGAAGACAAAACGTGGTGCACAGGTTTCTCACGTGTACCGTGGTTTAGTACAGACAGTTTTGTCAAAAAACACGTAAAGATTTCAACGTTTTCTATGACACACTTTCAAAGTCAGCTCACTCATATTATGGGGATTCTAACAAACGCAGCAGTGTTCGAAATGACAAAGCTTGTGAAAGAGAGCTTTGTCAACTTATATTTGGAAATAATACAAAGGAGGTAAAGAAAAGAAAACCTGAATAATTTGCTTTAGAACAGTATAGTGTTCTTATTATGTAGTCATTGAGCACCTCTTGGTTGTAAAACGATAATCAATTAATGTTACTTATTAGGGAAATGCAACATTTGGTAGGACAGTCATAAGTTTAGTATGGAAAAGGGACAACCATTACTAATTATGTGTGCGTGTTTTTCCCCCTCGTGGAACAGATTATCTCGTGGTAGTCTAAAGCTGATGGGCAGATAGTCAGCAAGGTGCAAAACTGCATGAGTGACGTTAGTGTATCTCCACCAATACTCCCTTGAATGTTCACAGTATCTGACGGTAGGAATCACAGGGAGACTGAAACTTGAAAGACCATTTTGGAGTGGCGAAAATATCAGACGGAAATCCAGAAAGCCAGAGTGTTTAATGAGGCATTTCAAGCCGAAAATACGGCTGGGAATGAGGTCCACTGAATGAAGGTAAAATCTGATTCTGTAAAAATTGGACCCCATCCGGATAACCCAGTGGGAAAAACACCACACAGGATATATACAACGGTGAAGACTGCGTACAACCTGACTGTGAGGGCTTCGGGAGGGATCCCAAGCATCCTGAAAACGTTAAGCCTTGGCATCAAGCAGATCTTCCACCAGCCTCAGGTGATTCCAGCCTGCGTGTACTGAAAGACAGCAAGCGAGTACCTCGATTTCCTTGTCCACACTGCAAGAAGAGTTTCAGCCAGGGAGGTAACCTGCACGTGCACTGGAGGGTCCATACAGGGGAGAGGCCCCACCTCTGCCCCCCAGAATGGGAAGTGGTTCTCGCTCGCCCACAATCTCAAGCAACACCTGCGTCTCCAAGTGGAAGAGGCGAGAACTCACCCTTGCAGGCAGGGGCCCCTCACCCAAGCCTTATGTTTACCTGGGAGAAACTGGCCATGTGCCTAGTGATTGGCCATATAGAGATATTACAGGGTCTTGGCTGTTGATGGATCAGGATTTGTTCAAAAGGTTGTTTTTAAAAATGGTTTTAACTATGTTCTTGCACATAATGTAATTACACTAATAGTGTGGTATACTAATATATAGATTCAGTGAACTGATTAATCCTGTGCTTGTTTAATTTATTTCGACGTATTGCAATTTCCTTTGGTGTTTCATCACCCTAAGGGCACAATTTTGCAAAATACTTGCAAATCGAAGTTTACTTTATGGTTCTGTGGAATTTATTATGTAAAAATGTTTTAAAGACATGTATACAATTGCTTACTAAATCTAATAGTGTGTCTTTCAACAAATTATGTATGTTTGTAATTAACAGCATTAAATACCATTTTTGCTAAAAACGTGTTCGTGCTGTTCTCCTAATTTAAGACATTGGATATCTCAAACAAACAAACATATTTTAAAGATAGCACTATAGTAAGTAACAATGTCTTAATAAATTGGTTTAAACATTATACTTATTTATTAAAACAGATTTCATGGGTTAAGCGGAATCGTGTGTGGGGAACGACGTTGTTTTGATCCGAAATGTACTCATAGGAAGTGGTCCGTCTGATATTACTTCCCTCCTACTCTTGCGTCGCATTAACAAACTGACACCAAAACAATTTCCTTGCCACAGCAACTGCTCTTGTCACTTAAAGATAGCTAGCACTACGAATTAAACAGTGCCATTTAAAACGTACCGGGTGTTGGTTAAACACATCCTATATCAACTGGTGTCGAACTGATCGTGTCTGACACTTTGGATTGCTAGCTAGCTGTAAAGCGGACAAGCTATGGCGGAGGTTCCACGTACTTCAAGGGAGACGATAACGGAGACAGTCCAGGCAGAGACGCCGCCACCGCCCCAGCAGGTAAGCGTAGCCTATGGAAGAACCAAAAAATAAAAAATAAAATACAAATGGCTATAGCCTCTAGAACAAGGTAAATATATAAATGACAACTAATTTTGTGAGGTTTCAAATGGTTAGCCATTTATAACTTTGCATAGGTATTTAACTTGGCTTGTTACCAAATTACCTCGATTGATGTTTGTATGTTTAACAAACGCTTTTACGGAAGGCGATTTACATAGATTTTGTATGAACGATTAGTTATCAATTTAGTATTAATGTATCCCGTTTATTATATCTTGAAGTAGATCAAGATGTAGCTAGGCTATGGCTTACCAGCTAACCATGTCATAAATGGCATCATACAGCAATTTCTGGTTACTACTAGATTGCCCTGAATTGTGGAACAGTGGGGTAAGAGCCGTGTCCGAACACGGATTCAAAAGTCTTGTCCTAAAGTCCGGGTGCTGTTTTTAACTGGACAGATGGCACCAATGCACATAAACCTTGAAAAATATGCAGCCTACACACTTACGTGACTATACTGTGAAACTCAAATGGTTTCCTCCGTCCTCTTGGCGAAGCTTGTTCCACGTTAACAGCAAGGAAAATTCGACACCAAATTCAGAAATCACGATAGTATATCAATGGTTATTCACGAACCCCCCCTTATGATCAGGAACACTGGGAATTTAGGTCCAGAGAACTGTCAATACGTTCTGATGTGGATGGTTCTTCAGTGTGCACAATTAACCAGTCTCCTGGAGGCATACAGCCAGATACTCCATTAAATAGAGTACAGGGTTCTGGCATTTGCAGTGATTTACCTATTCCCAATGTGATCAGAAACTGTTAACTTAATGCAAGGCTGAAGAGGTGCAACACGTTTTTTTTGTTGTCATTTGCATCTTATGATGCAGACTGTCCTTGATGGGAAGGGTGTCATTCAGGTAGAATTACTTTTACTTGTTTTTTAAATCACTTCCAACAGCCAGAGCTCGGTCCCATACACCAGTAGTCTCAGTCCTGGAGGGATGTTGTGCCTGCCAAAGTTTGCACATATTCTATTTCATAGAAGCAGTTGTGGAACCTGACATTTTGTTGACATTTTAGGTTTATTATCTTTAGTTTCTCAGCTTCAGAAAACATGTTCTATAGTTCAGTGGGTAGCTAACGAGAGACCAGATACTGTTGCATAATACATTTGTGTATTGCGGCTATGCATAAATTATTATTTTTTCCTTACTTGGCACGACGCAGGAGGGCCGCAGCCTGACAATCAAGCTAAGGAAGAGAAAGACGGAGAAAAAAGTAGAGTGGTCCAGTGACACTGTGGACAACGAACATCTGGGAAGGAGGTCCTCAAAATGTAGGTTTCGTCTCAATCTCATCTCAGTCTTGCATTGCCTATTCTTTATAAAATAAAATGCAGTATTTTATCCCTTAATATTCTATGTTCTATATATCCATATGCATCTCAAATAAAAAATTGGTCTAATTATAGCTTATGGTCGGAACAAACCATATAAGCCGTTCCAGGTGTTTGACATCCCGTTACTTTTTTAGAAGCCAGTGCGTTGTACTCCTTATTATTGAAACCCCTGTCATCTATACAATTTAGCTTCTAGTAAGTCTAATAACCTGTTCTCTCCTTCAGGCTGCTGTGTCTATGAGAAACCCCGTCAGTTTGGAGAATCTTCTTCAGAAAGTGAGGGGGAGGATGACGAAGGTTGTGGAAGTGCACACTGCATTTTGGGACATGGGCGGGATAGGAATGGACAGAGAGGGGGTGGTGGGACCACAGTGCCCCCTAGTTCTGGGGGGTCAAATGCTCACTAATAAATATGACGCTGTGAATGATAAGCTAAGATTTCTGATGACAATTAATTCACAAAATGATAGATGTACCCACTCGAGTTAAATGGCACTTAAAATTTAAGAATCTAATTGAGAAGAGGAGTGAAGGGGGGGAGGAAAAGCAGAATGGACTAAAGTCAAGGAAACAGAGTAATAATTTGACAAACAAAAAGAAAGTCAAACATTTTCAGAAATAAGGGACCGCTCTGGCAATCTTTTTTCTAGATATTGTGGTAGGGGAGTCATTGTACATAATACATCTGTTTTATTCCTTTTTTTAAGTTTATCTTTTTATTTATTTGTTAGTCTTAATACTGACTCTTGAGACTATATTATCTCTTCCGAATGATGCACTGATATGAGTTTATGGTTTTAAAATGTGAATGATTAATCCACAAACGGTAGTTTGCCTTTCATTTAAAGTGTTATGCACAGACTTCAGTCCAGACAACTCGAGGAAATTCCATTAGGTTCATGATGTTAATAAGTGCTGTTGCAGGCATGGGTTGAAAATGTTTGTTTTATTTTTATGGGAGATATCTAAAGTAATTGTTGGGTGTTCAAATACCAAGTAAGCTTCCAATTTTAAGAATTCACTTGAACACTGTTCACAACCAGCAGTGTGTTCGTATTATAAACCTTTGAAAACAATCTTGAATGACGTTTTTATTTTTTAAAAGAAAAGACAAATGTGAATGGTATTTAAAATGTCGGGCAAAAATTACATGAGATATTAAGATGCAATTTTGAGACTGAACTATTAAGAAGTCTAAATGTTTTGTTTCGGTGGTCTTAAATAGTTTTACATCAAATTGTCAGTATATTGAACTGTAAGTTAACAACCAAGAAACACATCGCCCGTTCATTCAATGGTACTGTGGCCCACAAATGGATAGAGTCTCTCTACTCGTATTTCTGACAATCTTTGAGAACCCTGTGAAAAATTCACTATTTCTATACACATACTGATGTCACTGAGTTATATTGCATTCCAGAGGCAGCAACGTCTACCTTAAAATCAACAAGTACGGAAAATGAATAGTCTGTAAGAAGATAAAACATACTCAAATAGGTGAATGGCTGAGTGGCGGAGAGATACTTGGACAGTGTCTGAGATCAGTGAAAGTTCCAGAGGAACTTATTCAAAGGGACAGGGAAAAGTTGCTGGTTTTTATGAATTGATCTCAGTTGTGTTGATCTGGCAAAGCCATTTGAGAAAGCTCCCACAGGTGCAGCCAGATGCATGCAAGTGAACTGGCGGTAAAAGTAATGAGCTAATGCCGGAGAGGGTCAATGAAAATCTGTACATAATTGAAATGATGCCCCGAGGCAGACCTGATAACACGATTACACCAAAAAACCCCGCCATGTAACACATGCACTGGTGTAGTTAGCGTTTTGCTACACCAGTCCCGCCAAATCTCCATGGTAGTGGCTGAAGGTGTCACATCCCCCCACCCGGTTTACAAGTGCATGCCGTCTGCTACGTGACTTAAGTATGGCTTCAAGTTCACGGTTTTTGCCAGTTTATCATTTACAAGACCGGCGGATTTTGTACTTCTGCTTATCTTCTGATGGCCTGCAGATTCTGGCCCGTTGAAGAAGGGTTAATTTGGGAGTGAGTAAAGTCGAATTTTGAATCGAATAACAGTGTTAAAATAGCCGGATGAATTCTATTTTAAGTCGGCATTACTGAGATATGGAACTTAAGGTTTTTAAGCTTGAATGATTAGAAATACACTTTCTCTTAGTGGAGAAACCTCTGTAGAGCCCGGGTGTTGGGTGGTACTGGGCCTCCACAGCGGTCTTCAGTCTGCCCGGTTTCACTACTGCAGGTACAGTTTTGACCAGCTCTACCAAATAGCGCTGGTCAACTCTAAACTTTCTAATGTTTTCTGGCTGGGTATGCTTCAGTAAAGGATTATTAACTTTCAATGTATGCCACCATTTTCTATTATATGAATGACTACATGTGCATCACTATTGTACTGTTTGTGCACATTTCTGTACAAAACAAAACTAAAAATAGCTAAATAAATTTAACATGAATTAAAGGGTTTGGATGCTATCTATATTGCTGTGTATGTCACCGTCTGTGAGCAGGCTGAAATACTAGTTATACTACTAATACTGTTTCCTGGAGTCCCCTCCCTGTTTATGGCAGGGTTTAAAGCGTTATTTAAGTTTTCAAGCCCCACACATTCAGATTTGATAAAGCCACCTTTCGCTACTTTAACAGCTTTAAGTCTTTTGAGGCAAGTATGCGCCAGCTTTGCACACAGGAGTGATTTTGCCCCATCCTTGGCAGATTTTCTCCAGTTTGTTGAGCTTGGTTGGATGGTTCAGTTGTGGACCGAAATTTTCAAATACTGCCCCAGATGGTATTGAGTTTAGGACTTTGGCTGGGCCACTGTAGGACATTCACCTTTTTTGTTCTTGAGCCACTCCAATGTTGCTTTGACCTTCAGCTTTTGAGCAGACTAGGTCACACCACATCTGGGTCACTGTCATGCTTTCTGGCAAACTCCACACGTGCTCTCTGATGGTACATTTTGAGTAACGGCTTTCTTTCCACCCTCCCATACAGGCCAGTGTTATGCAGAGCCCCTGATATGGTTAACTGGTGCACCATTACTCCACTTCCAGCCCCTGAACTCCTTCAAAGTGGTTTTTAGCTTCTCTCACAGGTCTTGTTTCAGCGTTGGGTTTTGAGGAATGGCCTGTTCTTCCACCTCCAGACGGCATGGTTGACGATGCATTCTGGAAAGCCTTTCTTTTTTCGTCACTCCAGATGCGCTTGGGTCTTAAAAGCTGTGAGTAAGTAATGGACATTTTTTCATGGCTCAGGAGGTGAAGAGTCGTATTGCAGATAAGAATGGGAGTCAGTTGGCCTGTAGTAGGGGCTATGGAGGAATTGAAGTAAGGGGGAAGATCTCTGGTTCTGGTCCATGGTTTTAGGTGTGCTACTGTAAATACTGATTATGCTACCGAGGTGGTTAATTAATTAAGTAGTCCATCTTCATACATGTATCCTTCTGTCCTTTATGTCCTTTATGTAAAACACAGGCTGACAAGTATCCTCTTTCTCACAGTCGCACACTGAAAATAAATGGCATCTGTAAAGGAAAAGCTTTGGGTTTTCAGTGTAACTATATTCATGGGTCCGTGACACAGTGCTGGGTAAAGAACAGTCACATGATGACCGTTCAAGTCATGAGGCCATCTATTGGGCTGGGAATAGTTCAGGACCTGAACAACAAGAGAAAAGTAAATAAAATAGACAGCACAAAGAAAGCTTACCACGCTAGTTTTGCTGTATTATCGAAAGATCAGCGGATTTGCAGATTAAATGCTTTCTCAGTTAAATTTGAACTGAACCAAATTGTATTTATTGCTAATAAAATGGTTGACACTGTTGTATTAGTCCCTGACATGCTATAGCTACAATCAAGGGGCAGACATACAGAGAAGTTCCAACAGTTTTAAACATTTCACGTAAAATCTAGAGAATTAAAGAACTTTACATTGCAGTTCTGTTACATGGAGAAGTATATTGACAGGGGAAAAAATGTAATAAAATACCCTTTGGGGATACGGCGCAAAACCCAGATATATCCTTTCAAAAATCATCAGCCAGGGCATTTTACATCAACTTATGGGCTCTGATAAATTGTTTGAAACATAGATGTATTTTGATAACAGTTTGTTGTCTTAGCATTGACGTCACCAAAGCGGATTTATACGAGTGGAATACCGTACCACAGAACATACACAGATACAGCGGCATAAGCTGAAAAGTTCTGAGGGAAAAGGCAAGCGGCGGAATTTCTACGCGACAAATAGAATGTTAGTGTTCATGTGAACGAAGGCTAAACAGCTGCTACAGACCAACTGTACGATCTTATTTCACTGACCATTAGCCGGTTCACTTCAGGTGGTCGATAACTTAGTACCTATGACAGGAACCCTATGTCTTTACATGGAAACTGCACTTCATCTGCTATTGTCCACAGTGCAGTAGAGAAAGCAATTTTGGGTTATCACAGCCAGAAATTCCGCATAAATACATTTGCACATACCAGACGGTTTGGAAATAGTCATGCAGTGTATGGGTACCACATCACACAAACAAATATGTTACATAATATTTTATATAATAACAACATTAGTGTGCAGGCAAAATATGAGATATTGTGTTTGCTGTGAAGAAGGTTCATTCAAAAAAAATGTCAAGTGGTTTCCAAAAAAAGTGTTATATAATAGCAGGGCCATCAAATGAGTTCATTCAATAAAACAAAATGTATAATTGAAACTACTAGCACTAAATACAGTAAAAATGTCACCACTTCCCTTCACCACCAAGCACACCTTCATAACTAATATATATATACATATTTTTTTTTTTAAATATCAAACTACAATTTACTGCACCCAAACACAAAGGTGCTGACAGGAGCAGAAGGAAATGTATCTAACAGAACTCAATTCCCCATGGAGTTAACTAGTTTAGAATTTAAAAACAAACTGGCAAATCACCAAACATAAGGCTTTTCTCACAACAAAAAATCTTTGGGGACTCTTGAGTTCATCAAAACTGTCATAGTTTCTTATCCAATCAAAATAACAGATGATTAACTGATCCACTCCAGGTCCTGGTCATGTCCGGTCCTCTTCGGACTGCACTGTGCGCAGCTCAGTTTACTGGGGCAGTGCCCTGCCTTGACCGGCTCTGGAAGAGAGCCATAATCGCCCCAGACATTGACAGTTTCCACCGTTTCCATTTCAAATCCACACCTCATCACAGTCTTATACTTACAGTGCCGGAAAAGAAATCGCTAAACCCCAGTGGAATATTTTATGGTTGAAACAGGACGTTATAGTGCGTTCAAACCATGGGATAAAATACAGGAAGAATGGAATGGCTTCTTCCACAATTCACAAACCATACTGCTATACAAATGAGCTTCAGTAAGGTCCTAACTGCTGGTGAAGGTGCTGTGACTTTACTTCAGTAAAAGTACATCTTTGCATGTGCAGACTTCTCCCAAGTCTTCATAGGTCTGCAGAGAAAACAAGAGAAAACTGAAGCTGAAAAAAAGTAAAAGGGGAGATTTTCCAAATGTATGCATTATTTCACTCACAATTTTGCAATTATAAGATGACTTCGCATCACAGTTCAAGGACAACATGCCGCGACAAAATGCCATAAAGGCACCTATATTGTCAGTTACTGGCTTAAATCTAAAGGTTTGGAGATGTGGAGGAGCATTATAGACTTGGTGTGTCCGGCACACAATCACCAGAGCCCCCCAGCATGTCACTACATGGTCACTACAAAAAGAGGGCAGAGATTGTCATCCGTTTCATGCTGCGGTCGGAAATGACATGGTCAGTTTTCTCTGGCTGCTGAGTTGAATGGATGAATGGCATGGAGTGAGACTGGATACAGCTGGGATTTCTGGGATTTCAACTAAAATGTTGTATCTTGATAGGGGCACTGCAGCACTGCTCCTCCGGTGACTGATACTAGCAACCCTCTGGCCACAAGTCCAGTTCTTTTGCTTTAACACCTCGCTAACACTGTTGCAGATGCTCTACACTAAATAGGTTTGCTTTAAGAATTTACTTCTGATTTCTAGACCAGTCAGAGGCAGACATACAGGAGAAGCAGACATTATTAGAAATAAAGAACAGAGGAACCAAGAAAGGGGAAAGGCAGCCAGGGGTTGACAAAAGGGAAATGTAAATTTATTTAAAATTATACAGCAGATCAAGCTTAAAGCCTTAAAAAGGAAAAGCAAGGAACCTGAAGGCCAGAAAAACACACTGGATAGGCTCAGCCATCTCGACAGTATAAAATCTAGGAGTCATAAACATTGATAATTTCTCTGTGACATAAGGCAGACTCACCAAACCCTCCAAGCACATTTTCACAGGACACTGTCTTCCCTTTGCCATTCTCCTCTGTTGGCTCCTCTGTTGACCCCTCCTCCCCTCCGCCTTTCTCCGTCTCCGCCTTGACCACGTCCCCGACCCCCACACTCTGGCGAATGCTGACAGAGATGACCAGGACCTGCACAACGCCATAGACCAGGGCGAAGTGGGGAAGGTACTCCTGGATCAGCCACAGAAGCCCGGCCATGCCCACGGTGGAGACGAAGAAGAGCGCCATACCGTGGATCCAGAGCTTCAGTGTGCCCTGGACCCCCAGAAAGTCCAAGATCACTCTGACGGGCGGAGAGACGGTCCACAGGAAGCCAACGACAAACAGGTCGAACAGGTGCCGCAGGAAGTTGAAGGAGATCTCATAGTGCTCCGGTAGGATCTCCCCTTTCCAGGAATGTGTGAACAAGCGAAAGGGGGAGGTATGGCTCAAAGGGGGCGTGGGAGATGGTGGCGGGGTCCCATAATCCGAGGACTCCCCATCCTGGTCAGATTCCCATCCTCCCTTGTTCTGGCTGGCACACTTTTGCCGTCCGGGGTCTGTGCTTTTTGGCCAGAGAAAGTGTGTGGGCAGAATCTTCCTCCACCACCTAGGGCCGCTCTTTGCTGGGGCTTCAGTCTCCTGCTTCCCGACTAGAAGTTTCTCGATATCCGCGGTCTGGACGTTCTCCTCTTTCTCACAGTATTGTCCGGCAAACTGCTTTTGGTCACTTTTCTTTCTCCACCCCCCCCAAAACCAGGTGGTTACCCCGCCCCAGCTGCCCGCCATTTGTTTCTCGTCTGTTACAGGTTTGTTACCCCAAGGGCGGTAAGTGAGGGTAGGGCGAACCCACCCCCAAACTCGTCCTGCAACAGCTGTCATGTCTGTACTGTTTTATGAATCTATTTCTTGTAGTTTGTATTTTCTTTGGAAAAATGACCAAAGAATTGAGTTTAAAAAAAGTAAGACTTTTAGCTTCCTTTTGGAAAAATGTTAATACTGTGCTGCATTTATAAAATCGATGTACTGAAAATAAGAAATATGTTATGTTATTTATTTAGTAAGGTTGAACATATGTAACCTATCACTTCCTAATTTAAAAAAAAAAAGTTATACATATTGTAAAAATCACAATTATTTTAATACCCGTATTGCATCCATTTAATAAAAAATACCCTTTAGTCACTTGAGTGCATCATTTTTACAGCCACACGTTTAATTTCACATAAAAACAAGTACCATTACTGGCTTTAACATTACTTTGTATAGCACAGTGTTAAAGAAATAGGTAATATATATTGAGGCTACAGCGACACACCTAATTAGGGGTGTGGGGATTTAATGCAAAAGGAATAATAACTGAAACAAACGGTTACCTACCCAAAATACCACACCCACGGTCTTAAAAGAGTGTTTAATTGTTTAGAGAGGGATATGAAGTTTTTTTTCCGATATAAGATTCGTTTCTAATTATAGTCATATCCCCTTTTCGGTCAACAGTAAGACTACAAGTTAACTTACAAGTTAAACGTTAAACGTTACCTTTAAAAGATCAATTTAACCGTTTATTCACACTAAAGTCACAATTTATTGCAAAAACAAACATGTACATGTTTATCATAACGAATTGTATCAGAAACATTAACTAAGTGGTAGCTACAACGGCAAGGGAAGCCAATAATAATAATAATATTTTATTAAATTATTACGACCCGTCAAACCGGATCCCTGGAATCGTTTGTGTTGCGCAGTGATTTAGTAATTTACCTTAGTTGATTTTTTATACTATCGTATTATTTATACAGTAGTAATTTCGTAAAAACAATTATGGATTTATCAACTCCTAAACAAAATACAAAGGTCATTGTAATATGCCCTTTAGTCAAAACACCACAGCTAGATTAGTGAACTATATTAAATACTGATTAGTCGGATATGTGTGCTGTAATCCAAATGAAAATAAATTAAATGTCAAAACCTAAAACTGCAACTTCGTAGACATACCGCTGTCAACTATATTTTCAAGAATTCGGTTAAAATGTCTTGCCTGTGATTGATTACTATCTTCCTCTCTATTGAGGGCAAAAGAAGCATTTCCTCTGATATTCTAGTGAAGTCCGAATGATCTTCTATTATTTTCTTGCCACGGCGTGTTCAACTTGAAAACTAAAAGTCCCGGTGTCGTCCTCAACCAAGCAGTGATTTGACTTGCTTTCCGTTTGTGATGGTATGTCATACTTGCGACACAACTCAACCGCAATGGAAGTTACTAGCCACTACTAGCTAGCTGGCTAGCGAACAAAAACCAAAAGATCTCTATAAAACACATTCAAAAGAACAAACTCCTTTGTCATTGCTGTGATTTAAGTTATTTAAAAAGATAACTGTAGTCGCCTCGCTTTTTCAGATTCCAAAATGTGGGTTTTCTTTTGTTTTTAGGAGTTGCAGACACCCGGTAGCTGAAACACAGTAAATTCACTTATTTACGTTAACTACGTGGAGCCACCGTCCTGATGAGATTTAGTGAGTATAATTAGATAATATCCTCTTCGGCTTAACAAAAACCTCATGCTTTCTTTCGCGTCCTTTTAGAACCATAACGATTTCGTTCGTAACTCATATAGGCATACAAGTTAAAAGTACAGTATATTAAACTGCAACCGGAAACAGCTGTGGGGAGTTGCACTGCCCACGTCCTACGGCAAATCGTGAAGGACAGCTACGGTGTTTGTGTGGTGTACGTCGTGGCGTATACATGTATTGTATTACTAATTTGACGCGCATATTTATAACAAGTAGCGACAAGACAAATAAACCTAATATACGTAGAGTAAATTAGTCTACCAAACCGTTTCTTACTGGTTTTAACGGCTTACCTTCGGAAGGTCATGGAAGTTTGTTAGGGGTTTACAATATTCTTGACGACCCCTACCCAGATTACCTCTAAAGAGCAAATCAACCTTTTGTGTGCATTCCAGGGAGGATGGAGAAATATTGCAAGCCAGTGAAGCAGATGCCCAGAATTGTTCTTGTATACAATTTGAGCTTTATAAAATACTTCAAACTAAATCTTAACTTCTATCCAACTAGTTTGTCTTTAACTGGTGGCTTATACAAACACGTCACATCTCCCCCCCAAACATTAGGTCAACCACTTCACACTTGTAAGATGCCAATGGGGCACCAAAAACCCAGGCATGGTGGCTCGGGGTAGCCAAGCACAGAAATGGCAGTTTTATATCCCTGCATTAGACCAGAGCAGTGAAAATGGTAAAGGTGCTGGTACAATATAATCCTTAGGCATGGTTGATGCTGCTTGAGCTCAAGCAGCAAGTTCACTGAAAATCAAATGTGGGCTTCAAGTACCAGGTCGGCATCTTTAAGAACCCCCATTTATTTCTATTGGTGACAGCAATTGCAAGTTCATCCCTTTAATGTACCAAGGGACACTGGGGTGGAAAAAAGCTATACCCAACAACTACACAGCTACAAAATAGCCAAATATGGTTGAAGGCACCATAAAGTAACCTTACAAAAAGCACAAGAACACATTTGAAGTTAAAATGGATTTTATTAACCAAGACAAGCAATTAAGTCTTCAGACAAATCGGAAAACATTTCACTTGCATGACAGCTTTGCATTATAACTTGTTTCTTGAACAGTGGCTGGGAGGGGCACCCATCTAGCAGGTAAACGTTGCGTTAAAGCAGGGCTCAGTTTTAGGCACTGTAGAATGACTCAAGCTTGATTACTTCAAAAATGTAGTCAGACTAGCCGTCCTTCTCACAAATCACAAGTCAATGAATAACTTCACACAAGTCAACTGACAGACTGATTATACATATAACGAATAAAAGGGAAACAAATGGGGAATCAAGACACTGATGTGAATCTAAATAAAAAATCTTGCACACAAGCTCAAACATTGAAAGGGTAGGACAGTATCACATGCTTGGCTCCAAAGCATATTGCCTGGAAGACACCCTGCTTACCAGTTTCTGGTTTGCACAGTCCAAAGACATGAATCTCCATTCAGTATTCTGAGGGATAAGACAAGTTAAATTAGCAACAATCATCTAAAAATACTCACTTTCAACTTCTGGGCAGTGTGTTCAGTGCACTGTGAAATAACTTCATGCTGTAATCAGAGACTCTAGTCTATGAAATCATCATTACACACCAGACCAAATTTTACACAGTAGACCCGTCATCTTGCCAAGCCATTTAGCAAACTCGGGAAAACTGGGACAGACATGCACTTAAACACCAACCACTGATACCGACCTCATTCTACTCAAGACGCAGTAGTGACGGCATCCTTTGCTACCCTGAAAGACATTAGTACACCAAGATCAGACAGTGTAGCATGTTTGATAATAGGTAACAAACAACTTACTGGCATTAATAAACACTACAAATTACAAGTGTGGCTTCCACAATTTCAGTGCAGCAGAATTTAAGTGTCTCAGTGCGCTGCGAGTAGAACTTCAGTTTAGATCAGATGAACCATAAAACTGAATCATCATCGACACTTTACATCCCAGGGCACAACTGTGACCAGTGTCCCAAAAGCCTGCAATGCCAGGCATTAAACCACTCAATATTCTTACCGATCAGTAGTGTGTATAGGCAGAAATCTGAAGTCACCAATAAAAAGCTGAAATTTAAGAGAGAAGGTAATTAAATTGAGAACAGGAGGATAAACAACTTCCTGAAGGCCCCAAGTGTGTTCAGTGCACTGTGAAAGAGCATCACGTTATAATCAGAGACTCTAGTCTATGAAATCATCGCAACACACCAAAAACCAACAGACTCCTAGAAAGTGTTCATACAGCCAAAGTGAAGATATGCACGTACCGAAAGCAGTGTTCCCAGCCAGATGGTTAGAGATGGTGTTCCACATTGAGAATCTAACAGGAGAGATTCACATTTGATTTAATGCTTATTCAAATATATTAAATGGGAACAAACTGGTGTAATTTTAAGGATCTACACCTCGAAATGGTTCCCTTAAAAAAATTACATAAATGGTGTGTTCAGTGCACTGTGAAGAATCATCATTTTAGAATCAGAGACTCTAGTCTAATAAAATCATCATCACACACCAGTTTGGCAGTCAGCAGGCATGAACGTAAAACCATTAATCAATTCTGAAAAAATTAAACGTCAAGACATTAAAAATTATATTATAAAACACCCAGAGCAGGAGAGTCTAGTAAAACGAGACTTCTTCGGCACATCAGGTTGTTTTCAGGCGCAATTACTCAAATGTAAAAAGTAAGGGTCCATTTCATATTGGCAACAGCTTAATTTACTTAATGCAGTTGCAGCAAATGGTCCTGAAATGTTCAGCCGAAAACAAAAACCCAGAACATAGCTCTGAGTTCTGAGGGTTTGACTTAAAAAAGAAAAAACCTTTCACCTAAGAACTACAACCATCACGAAGTCAGCAGCCATTTTGAAGCGTGCAAACGGAGTAGGAACATGGTGCACATAGCAATTAGCCTGCGCAACTACAGGCTAAGGTTCAAATATAAGGATTAGCAAAAATTATATTGCTGGCGATAAAACAAGTGTATACAACTCAAACCAAATAAGCGACCATCAGGACGACTGTTAGACAACGAATGTTAAAACTGGGTAAGTCCACATGGCCGAGAGCACCTCAATCAGGCCTTGTTATAAAATAAGTTATCTTAATATTAACCAAATTAAATTTTTCAAAGAATATGAACCCCTACTTAGAGGTGGTGGGGGGGACTAACAAAACGATAGTAATTTCAACGGTTTCCAATTACTCTTACCTTCCTCTACCAAGCCCCAGACACCACGCTAAGAAAGAACAATCACTCAGAGACTCCCTTTTATACGGCAACGGGGTGGGCGACTCTAGTTAGAATGGGTTGGAGGAAAACACTTTTGTCATGTGATCAATACCACCTAAGATATACCGCAGAAAAATGTCAACCAATCATAGTCCGTGTAAGTACCTAGAATTAGCCAATCATACCTCACGAAACGTTGAAAATATTATAAATTCTGAATGTACTATATATGCGGAGCGTTTGAAATTAATGCTACAATGAAAAGCTAAATCTGTGGGGAAATTCGGAAGACAATCAGGGTCTTGTGTTGAAGTCTGCTGTTTAATTCAAGGTCTCATGATCAATATGTTGGTCTAATTTTTCTAATGTAAGGTCTCACATGCATTGAATGATCTCTTATTCTCAAAGGTCTATATAATATAATATTTGACATTTCTGACATTCTGTAGCAGACATTGTGATCGTCAGCCCGGCTAGCTCAGTCGGTAGAGCATGAGACTCTTAATCTCAGGGTCGTGGGTTCGAGCCCCACGTTGGGCGAGATATTTTCTTGACCATATGAAAAGTTGAATCCAGACAACCAACATTAAAAAGATCTCCGTAGTCACTGAGAGATAAAGGGAGTTTGAAAAATGTCAGTTCATCTTAGTTATTTACTTCTCAAGTCAAAGTCAAAGTCTTATTTATCAAGTGCACCGAATAACATGCGTCATTCTGAACAATTCAATTCTTATGACATACAACATCTACGTAGTGATTAAAAAAGAAATGAGTGTGTATATATATATATATTTTAAAAATGAGTGTAGAGATAATTTTCCTAATGTATTGAATATTGTTTTAATTCACAGTGTAACTTTTCAACTTGGTCAAGAAAAAACAACGTCGCCCAACGTGGGGCTCGAACCCACGACCCTGAGATTAAGAGTCTCATGCTCTACCGACTGAGCTAGCCGGGCTGTGTCTGGAGACAATACGCATCAATTTAAGGAACAGCGAATATAATTTACCAACTGTAGAATATTTATCCAATAATTCCAAATAATTCAGGTGCTGTCCTGGAGACGGGGGACGAGTATTAGATGGGTGTACCTAATAAACCGGCCACTGAGTGTACATTCTTGATGGTACAAGTGCCTTCTTCAATTCAAGCCATCGATCCACATCAAGTGGATGAATTGTGTGGGCCTTGCGGTTCTGGATATATTTATACTTCAATAACACTAATGTAAAGTAGGAAACCGCAGACATTTTTATATTGGCGTTCGTTGAGGTTTTTAAAGTCTTGACACTTCCTACACTGAAAAAGCCTGTTTCTAAATCAATACAACAGCGACATCCGGTGTATGCAAACATATGACTACTGTCTAAACACTAGGAAGGGTCTTCGTATTTAATGTTCGCGGTAGAATTTTGAAAATGGCGTCAATCACATTTCGTTTGTCAGTTCTTTGCATTCTCTCACTACTTAATTTCGTATTCGTATTCGGAACTGGAGCCGAATTTGTCCGCTTTGTTTCTTTTCGAGCAATATATCACAACATCACCGGAGGACCGCCACTTTGTCGGGGTATGTCGAAAAGAAACGTTAACAAATTGCTATGGTTACTAGCCAATTTAACTTAAAACTGTGACTAATTAGAGTAAGTCGTGAATTAATCTAATGTATCACACTATAAATAAAATATATTCAAAATGGTCAAAAAGCCTAGTGCAAATATTAGATAACAAAGAAGAAATCTGGCTAACGATTACATTACATTACATTAGCTAACACGAAAAGCTAGACATCCCAGAAGTTATTTTTAACTCGCTTGCTGTGACAGAAATATTTTTTTGATTTTCTTGGTATGATTAATTGCTTACTTCAATAGGCTACACTTAAATAACTTTACACCTTAGTTGCTTTTGTTGTGTTTTAATGGGAGTCGTGACCTGGCCTAATAAGTACACGTCGTGAATACTTAACCAAATATAAAAAGTTATTTCTACAAACTGTTTACTTGTTTTTTGCTGTTCAGATGTATTAGGTTTTCGTAAATTGGCTTGCTTGTTCGAAAGTGAACTTCTTTCGCATTGCATCCAGATTATAGAAACGTGTGTATTTTAGCATGTCAAATGTGAAGGAATCACGCCTGTAGTGGCTGGGGCGTGTGTCAGCCCGGCTAGCTCAGTCGGTAGAGCATGAGACTCTTAATCTCAGGGTCGTGGGTTCGAGCCCCACGTTGGGCGATGTGTATATTTTGAATTTTCTACCTCATGGTCTAATCCAGCAGCATTCAGGTAATATCTCCCCCCCCCCGGGTTTTGTACCAACTAATGTCTTAGTTATTTAGGTTTTACATATTTCCCCCCTTTGCCTATGTTTTTGCTTTTGTGTTTTATTTTTTTAAGTGAAAATGCTAAGTAATGGTACTTTTTTTGGATGTGGCCCTCAGAATAATATATCAATACAGTGTTGATTTGTTGTACTCACGATTTAGTATTATATGGTCTAAATTCCTAATTAATTTACAGTAGTTTGGTAAACATGTTTGGCTTTAGCTTTTACTTGCCTAATAGCATTTTTTTTTTTTTTTTAAAACCTCCAACAACACATTGTCGCATGACGGATCATTTTCAAGCAAAGTCAGATCCAAACCAGTTATCAGTTAACTGCTCAGTTCAGTCTATTTAATTATAAGGCAGATTGGAGCAAAAACCAGCATGCACAGTAGGTCCCCAGAACCTGGATCTGGGTCAGTGATATAGACAATGCAACTACAAAACATTTTTTTACGAATAACTAGATTTCTATAATTAATAATGTTTCTGAGTGTTTTCTCTTTGGTAGATTCTGTATCATGGTCGGAGGCCCTTCGTGATAGGTCAGTACTGAGGGCTGTGGGTGTCGACCTTGGACTGGTAGCTCTCTTTGCTGCCCAACACAGCCTGTTAGCCTGGGCCCCGATCAAGAACGCCCTTCAGTCTATTTTGGGGGTCTTGAACCGGGCTGTCTACTGCACCACCACAGCTCTAGCTCTGCAGGTAACAACACCCTGGTCATGGGTCATAACTGGGTGTAACGATGTCCATTTTGACACATAAGCTGGACAACCGTAATTGATGTGAAGTATGTGCACAATGATGTTTGTCCCCACTTCACAGTTCTTGGCTTCCGTGTTCGTGTTCACTTAGGTATTGATGCGTTGCTGGCAACCTGTAACAGATGCCCCTTGCCTGTGGTCTGTGAGCAGTGCACCCTGGGATACCTGGTTTCCTCTGATCTGCTTCACCCTTCACTTCCTGTGTTGGGCCATCATCTGCAGCATACTGCTAATTTTTGATTATCCTGAGCTGCTGGGCATCAAACAGGTAGGCACTGATCTACTGGAATTAGTCCCATCCTAGTCGACATAAAAATATTCAAGTGCAAATGTTGGAGGACATCCAAAGTTGTTAGGTGCCTTTGCTTTCAAGTACAGTAAAGCACATTATTTGTGGGTTTAAGTAGTATGAAGAGAGTCTGAAAGAAAAAATTTCTAAGTTACTAAGTTGCTTCTTTCATTTGTTTGGTGTGCATGGTAATCAAACATTAATTTTTTAGGTGACCCCCAGTTATCTCAACCCAAATAAAAGGATAATTAGGGTCAGCTGTTTGAATTCTTCTCTTAATACTTCTCTAGTGTGGCGTTGTGTCTCAGTCTATATATGAATAAAATCAGGGATTACTGTTATTGGTCACTGCTATTTCAGTGTTGTTTTTCACAGTGAAGTACAGAGGGCATCTGTCTGAACAGACCTGTCTCTGTCTCTGTCTCTGTCTCTGTTCAGGTTTATTACGAGTGTCTTGGTTTAGGAGACCCCTTGTCCCTGAAGTCACCCCGAGCCCAGCGGCTCTACTCTCATCTCCGACACCCTGTCTTTTTGGAGTTGGGCGTGGTCCTCTGGCTGCTCCCCACCCTGCCCCTCGATCGGCTGATTTTAGCGGGTTGTCTGACAGCCTACCTGGTCCTTGCACATTCCCTGGACGCGCAGGACTGTGAATACCTCAGCGTCCAGCTACACAGCAAGCTGCATCTCTTCACTCTGACACAAGAGGGCCACTCGGAGTCCAATAATCACAAACGAGACTGAAGTCAGTGAAAACCTGGGACTAACGTCATGATTTTATTTAGAACTCATTGTCATTCTTTGTCATTGTCATTCTTTATGTTAATTATAAATCCCATGAAGATTCCAAATGCAAATGACCAAAATAATCAACTGGCAAACAAATTGTTTTGTGTTGTTACCTGCGCCAGATATTAGGGGGGGGGGGGATCAATCAGCTATGGCAACTCAAAATAACTTCCCTGGTCTCACATGATACCATCTGTCCTGTAGTAAGCCTTGTTTGGCCTCTGGCTTTGCATCTGATTAGCCAATCACAGTGAGAAACTGGAAATGCGCTGAAATGTCTATTTAAGTCACCGCAGTGAATGATCACGCAAACTGTGGCTCTCATCGTTCAGCTGTAAAACCCTTTAACTGATTTAATCCTGACGTCCATCGCTGGTGTTTTGGGTAGAGTTCTCTTTTTAAGGCTGTTCACCTAAATTCCTTTGCGGTAGTTATTTCAACTAATGTGAGTTTCACTACAGGGGGCACTGGTCTGAAAGGATTAGACAGGTGTAAAAATAATAATAATAATATGCATATGTAAAAATATCTAGATAAATTAGACCAAACATCAAGTGTAATTATTAAATGTAATGTCGATAACTATTTGCTAGCGCAACACTATGTGGCATTAGGAACAAACCCAATGGAACCTTGCGTACTAAAGTTGACTTACTCTTCAGTTTATCACCCCATTGTAATACAGTGCGTAGGCACCCTATTGTATTTGTCAAGGTTTTTATTAGAGGGTCGAGAACTACAGTGTTCAGGTCCGTTTATTTTTTTACATTCCTCTTGCCACTTTTGCCAAAAATCTGTACAAAGCCCGGATTTTTTAACTTGCCTAACTTTGCAGGATTGTAGGAGGATTATAATGAAGTCCCTGCCATATAAACATGGCGCCCATTGGTCGCATGGTGGTGCAATAGGAAACTATTGCAAATGCAAATTTTGCGAGTGTAGCACTCCTTGCCACCTAGGTTCCTCTGCTCATAATAAGGAACTAATTTACCTTTAAGAAATATTACATTTGTCAGGATTACTCTTTCCTCCATTTAGAATTGTTTGTAAAATGTTTGTAAAAAATATTTGTAAATCTCCTCTTAGACCATTAGTGATATTGCGAGAAGCCAATACCTTATGGTATGCGCGTAAAATTAGATGGAAAAAGTGATAGCTAATGGGGGGAAAAACCTGATAGCAAAACTACTCACCACACATTCAAGTATATCCCCAAATTGAATGTCGAAGCGCCTCGAGCCACTGAATTTTGCGCATTTTCGCGTTACATCTCCTCCTTTACCACGAACACCTAAAATACCGAAACAGAAAGCTAATGACAGTTGAGAAAATTGAACTTTTTTTGGTATCTACTGTTTAAATTAAATTACTGTTACGGCTTATTATTATTATATTATTTTATTTTTTTACAGAACACTTAATTGTTCTTGAGCTGCAGTGTTTAGTGGCATCTTTCTTAAGTAACGGAATCCCACGGGGCGTTTCATTTTACTGCCGTTATTTACTGTATTTAACATTAGCTTTTTCAACCGCATCAGTTATACTGAAGTATTTTTATACTGAGTTCATTTGCCCCTGAGCAATTACACGTGTGTTTTCAATGCACGGCTAACGTTAAATAAACAAGCTTCCTTTTTTTTACGATAAGGTGTGTGATTTGATTGCGTGTGAAGGGATCACTGCACACACGTGGGTAGATATCAACAATGTTCCCAGTTTCCATTATTTTGGTAAACCCATGAAAGTACGCACAACGAGCGTGACTTTCCTGAATCAACATCCGAATGCTATTAGTTTATTTCCAGCACCAGGATTTAGTTTCCGCGCAACGACGGGTTCACCTCCTTTAACGTTCACCGCGGTCCATCTAGCCTCCTCCTCATCCTTCTCCCCTGGTGAAAAAAGAGAGGGAGCAGATGAAACAGTTAGTAAATGGCAGACGGGTGCCTAATTTAAACGTCTTTTCTTAGGTCGAGGGAGTTAGCAATATGGTGTGTGCCACTAACTCCCCTGATGGCATTTAATGTTGTTATCGGATTATAGCGTCGAGTTGAGTATCGCTAGTAATATTTATACAGTGCTGCATTTTCTTTTTTTAGTTTACGTGTACCGATTAAAACCAACTCCACAATTACCTAAGACAGTTACATTAACTTTTATAATCTTTACATTTCACGGCATTAGCCAATCAATTAGCAATTGGAAAGCTGCTTACGAAGGTCAGATCTAACACCAAACCAGAATCTCCGGCAACTTGGATCAGCAGGACACACAAGATTAAATCGCATTTATTTTGTTTTTATCAACCTCGACAAAGTACTAGCCCCAAAAGCGACATAAAGGAGAAGTTACAGTAACCACCAACTACCAAGGATCATGGTAGGTAGAAGAAATGGCAAAAAACGTACAAAATCTGTTCAATCAGCATAGGTGTGGGGGCTAGAATCGAACCATCTAACAGCAGTGACTTTGAACTCCTGCCAATAAAACCACCCAAAGCGGCCTCGGACAAATATCTGATACGAATTAAATAGATGAGCGAGTGTGCGTGTTGATACGTGTAGTATTAGATCGGTATATGCGCGGTATTTTACAGTCGCTTTATAGTTACATTTTAGAGTTTATTTTTGTTGCATAGTCGGGATAGTTGTAGTAACATTAGCTCGCGTTTAACGATCACCTCCACATCCAGTTCATGCTTAAAAGAAAAAGGAATAGAAAAAAAATCAAATATGTTGATGTGTGACTCTTCCTCTCTCCCTCCCTCTTTTTCCTCTGTCAGAGAGCAAGTTTCCGACCGACCAGTGGAGTAAACTCGCTTCTTATGTATTATTAAACAAAGTCCGGAACTCCTCGTTTAAAAAAAGAAAAGAAGAAGAAGAAAAGGAACATTCGACAACTGCTAAAAAAAAAAATATGTTACCGTTTAATCTTAATTTCCCCCCATGTATGTTAATATATGTATAGGCACCGTACGGGCTGACTAAATGGCAACAAATCAAAACCTGGGTCTTGTGGAAATTTGATTTTTCCGACGGAGCAAAAGAAACGGTCTAGGACAAAAAAGACAGGTAGGCCTGAGCAATATGTTATATGTACATTACGTCATGTTAATTTAAGTGTAAAGCCTTCTAATACTTCTTTAAAAACTAAGTGTAGGAGAGCTGTGGAATGCAAACCACAACTATTTTCTATTTTTGTGAGTTACAGTTTTTTTTAAACTGTTTCTGTATTTTTTTTCAGTGGAAAGACGCAATAATTATTACTTAATACGTTCTTTTTAAATTTTTTAGGATTTACAAGTAGCCTGCAATAAAAACTAGAAAAAGTCAAAATATTTAAAAAATATTTTAAACTACATTTAAACTTATTAAAGGTTACTTTTACCTTTTAGAGTTGCTGTCAGTGGAACAAGCAGTTGTACAGCTTGGCTGGCGGTAAAAATAAATCGGACCACGCCTCAAAAGCCGTGCCAGTTGTTCGCATCATAAAACAATGAAGTTGTGTCGCTAAAGCGTGCCGGTGTGCAAATAAGTTAAACATCATGTGTGTAAATACTGTATTAACCTCTTCTATCTTCTCTCTCTTTTTACAGGATATAACAGGAAGTAGGCATCCATAAGAAAAGGTTAAATTATAGATTTGTCTGGGCTACAATGTCTGTATCCTCTTTGCCGGAATGGAAGCAACTCCTGCTGGACCGAAAAAGGAGGGAAGAGGAGGAGCGGGAGAGGAGGGAGCGCGAGGAAGAGGAGAGGCTTGCTTGCATGCCTGCCTGGAAGCGGGGGATCATCCAGCGGAGGAGAGCAAAACTGGAGGGAGGAGCGGAGCGAGAGAAGGAGGATGGCAAGGCCCCCACTGGGTGTGCGAGCGAGGCTGAGGCCGTGGTGGCGGGGCGGCGTGGGCATGAGAGGCCCTCAGAGCTTGCCGTGCACCCGCTAGGTACTCAGTCAGAGCCACAGAGGCAGGTCTCTGTGGAGACGATCGGCCCGGTTCGACAGAACCCCTTCATTCGCTCACAGAACAACAGAAGGAAGACGCGAGAAGGGGACGGAGGCGGAGAGATGGTCCAGGAGAGGTGGAATGAATGTGAGAAAGCAGGAAGGAGGGCAGGAGAAGGAGAGATGGTCCAGGAGAGATGGAATGAATGTGAGAAAGGGACAGTAGAAATTGAGAGGGATTATGGGAGGGAGAGGGATCAAGGGGTGAGGGACATGCGTAATGATGGGGGCGGGGTCACAGAGAGTGAAAAAGAGTGCACAACGGGGAGCAGAGAGGGTGAGAAAAACACAGACACCCCTGCCCCTCTCTTCCCTGTCCCTCTGGTCCCCTGTCTCAGAACCATCAGGGCTGACAACATCATCATCATTGAGAAGGACAGCAACAGCCTGGTGATAGCTGAGAGGAGGGATAAGGGAGGAGAGGATCAGATGGTGGGTCAAGGTGAGCAGGAGCAGAGGGTGGACCTGAGGGAGATCCTAGCCGCTGGGGCGAGTGTTACAGAAATACGAGCCTCTGAGGTGTTAATCATTAAACCGTCCAACAGTGTGGAAGACAGGAGCGGAGGAGCCCTGGGACATTGTGGAGAGAAAGTGGGAGAAGAGGAAAAAGGGAGCAACACGCAGAAAGTTGGCATTGGAGGGAAGGAGAGGAAGGTGGAGCGGGCAGGGGCGGGGGGGAGTCAGTCAGGGAGGGGAGGAGACATAGAAAGGGCGGAGCGTGAGAGAGAAACTGTGAGAGAAGTCCCGAAAGAGAAGGACTGGTTTAGTGTGAAAGAGGATGGATTGGGGCTCAGAACACAGGTGAGTGTGCAGAGAGAGCCGGACGTAAAGGCCGACGGGGACAAAGTGGAGGGAACGTGGGAAACTCCACCCAGGGACAGGAGCTTGATGGAGAAAGGGGGGCGGGTGAGTCAGTTGCTCAGCAAATTTGGCCAGCATCCCAAGCCCCCCTTGCGCTCAAAAAGCACCGACTGCTTCATTTCCCCGAATGCCAATGGTGAGGTCCCGAACATGCAGGCCGGGCAGACTACCGGGGAGGGCGGAGGCTGTCACGACAGAAGGGAGGGAGAGCGGGGAGAGGAGTGGAGGGGTGCAGCCTTCAGGGGGGTCCCCAAGCGGTCCTTCAGCTTCTCCGACCGGGTGGTCCGTGCCAGGGCGAACGGCGAACGAGGGGCAGGCGGTGCAGAGAGAAGGGTGGTGGAGAGGAAGTACAATGACATGGGAGCACCACCGGGAGGCGGCAGCTGGGAAACCAGGGGGGACAGAGAGGATCGTCTGCAGAGGGAGAAGGGTGGCAAAGTCTGCCACCCCCTTGCTGTGCTGGACAGAGAAGACGAGTCCAGGGGAAGGAGGATAGAGGGAGAGATGGAGAAAGTGGTTGGGGGGAATGCCCAGAATCCGAGGGGAGCGGTGAGGGACTTGGGGGTGGAGGTGGAGGAGGGAACGGAGGAGGCCCGGGAGAGAGAGGAGGTCTTCATGGTGGCATCTGTCAGAAACACGGAGGGAGTCACGATTGCTCGGCGGGTGCCCGTCAGACAGGGTGGGAGAGAGGGAGGAGTGGAGAGAGACACGTCACTGCAGACGGAGGGGCAGGAAGATCTAACCCTGGGACGGACAGAAAGGGGGCCAACGGAACTGGTGCCTCCACGCAGTTCGGATACCGCGTCTCCTGAAAGAGACGGTCCCGTTTACTCTGCTTTAAGCGGTAGAAAAAGCACTTCACCACCTATGAAGAGCGAAAGCCTGCATTGCACAATACCTGAGGGCCGTGAGTATAAAAATCCCTTTAGTGAGGTAGAGCACAACCGCAGTGACCTTCAGAGACACCTATCTCCTGGAACGGCGTGCTCACCAAGTACAGAGCCTGCTGTGTTGAACCGGGAGCCTGACAGACAGAGCAGGGCTCAGAGCGATACTAAGAGAGCAACACACGTGTACACACCAGGAGACAGTGACACACAGAGGGATTGCGACCAGCAGTCACATACTCACCCAGGTGTCGAGTGTAGACACAATGAGAGAGTGTCACGCACCGACGTAAACCTGGATAGGGATGCAGGCTGCGTCGCTAAGGATGAGGCCGTCGCCTCTGAACCGAATGCGGTCAAAATGGGGAGGTTCGCGGTCAAACACGAAATTCAGATACCCAGAGCCCACTTCTACGGAGTGGAGATGGTGCAGAAAGGAATGAACAAGAGGTCTTTCAGCGCTGAGCTCGAGGGAGGATTGGAGAAGAGGGAAGGGGGCCAAGGGGTGGAGCGGAGGGAGAGCTGCAAAGCGGGCCGACCTTTGACCCGCATAGAGTCCCTGCGTGAAAGGATAAGGCAAGGAGAGCTGGAGAGGGGGCGAGAGAAGGGGGTTGAGGGGGAAGCCGGAACCACGACGGGACGTGGCGAGGACAGGGAAAGTCGAGGCAAGGATGTGGAGTGGCAGGCGAGGGGGGTGAAGTCAGGACGGGGAAGCGGGGAAGGGCTTGCACGGAGCCCAAGCGCCGGGGAGGGGAAGGAGGGGAGGACAACTGCGGAGGGGGAGAAAAAGGAGCAAGCACAGGAAGGGCCTCCGTCTCCGACACCCAGCCCTCCTGACGTCACACGGGAAGCGGGCCTGCCTAGACCCGGCCCCCAGCTTCCTGCCTCTCTCGCTGCTTCGCGATCGCTCTCGGGTACAGAAGCGGAAGAGACCGAGGGCACTTCTGCCGCCACCGCCGCTGCCCCGTCGCCCCATCTCTGCGCCAGAGGAAGAGAGGAAGGACAGAGACGACATGTAGAGGAGTGGAGGGAAGGCTGGCAGAGAACCCAACGCACCTCCACAGGAGGAGACGAGAGTAAAGACAGGGAAGAGGAAGGGTGGTTGGAGTGCGAACTGCAGCGTTTGCCACCCTCTTTCTCTCCCTCGCCCAGCTCCTCTCCTTCCCCTTCGCCCCCTCTCCCTCGCTCTCTTCTGGATATGAGTCGAATTTATAACCTGAAGCCGGTGGGGGCCAGGCCCGCGCAGTCCGACAGCGAGGGGAATGTCAACGCGCGGCCGCCCCTCCTGAAACGACACGAGCTGATACGACAGGAGCACCGCTCATCCGAAGGGGAGACTCGGCAACAGAATCCGCCATGGGTGGAACTGAAACCTGTTCCTGGGACGCGGGACGATACGAATCAGTCTGGGTCGGTGGGTGTCCAGACCATACAGCGGCAGCTTGAGCAGTTGAAACTGAGGGAGCAGGAAGCACAGAGAGCCGTCCCCAACCAGGGAACGGTCCAGGTGTGCAGTCAGAATGCGGCGCTCAGTGATGGGCCCTCAGGACCGAGTGAGCCGAGACAGAAGACCGTACAGCAGCCACAGACGCTCAACCTCAGGACGCAACCAAAGGAAGAGGAAACGCATCATTGCCAGAAGATTCCCGCACACCAGAAGCCACCGCTGAAGCTGTCCCAGTCGAATCAAGTTAGGTCCTTCACTGTCAACCCCAAGTCTGGCCCGGAGAACCCCTCCAGGAACCCCGAGCCCGGCTCCCCTGCATCGGGGTCCCCTTCCTCTTCCCCCCTCTCCTCCTCCTCTTCCCTCTTCTCTCTCAGGAGCTCTTCGGCGCTGCAGGGCAAGCGGGGCAACACCATCACCATCACCCCCAGGAGAACCCCTGGAGCAGGGCCCTCCACGGTCCCAGCAGCAGCCCGACAGACAACCGCCCCGGCGGAAGCCCGGGCCCCCAACGGCACGGGGGAGGGCGGCAAGAAAAGATACCCCACTGTGGAGGAAATTGTGGTAATCGGGGGTTACCAGTGTCTAGAGAGGTCCTGCTTGGTCAAAAACAGGGGGACTCCCAAAGGGGTGAGTGTAGCCTGTGGCTCGGATGTACATATTTTACCCGTCATGTGAGTTACTACAGCAAATCACATCTTTAAACTGTTTTTCATTTCATGTCTGGCTATGACACACGTTCCAATTACCTCAGAAACAAGACCTTGACTTCATTAGAAAGTTGTAAATCTATGCGAAACGATAAACATGTTTAACATCAACAAATGACATCAACCCAGTGACTAAAGATCACATCTGTTGATCTGAGCTTCCAGTGCATATCCAAAAAACTGCAGACAAAATCAGCAAGCTGTTGTTAGTCTGGGGGCCGTGATGAACATGTTCTAAATGTTTATTCACACCCTTCAGGGTAACTTCAGACACCTCTGTGCTATAAACATTGTGCTCTGTCTGTGAGTATGTGTTGTATTATCCTGTTGCAGTCAGTTTGGTGTAGGCAGCATTACTTTAATAAAGTTCATATCGCTGATTTAAATAAATCCAACGGTAGTGTGTTAAAATGTGTTAAAAGTATATTCAGAAGTAGAATTTAATCCATAAATATGATTAAAATGTGGAAAAATTAGCAATTTCTAAATATAGGCAGTTACAGAAATTCCTGGTTTGCTAAGAAGTGATTGACAAATTGTATCCGATCAGGAATTATCCGATCAGGTGAAAGTTGTCCCTGTAGTTTGAATGGTTGGGAAAAGGCTCCAGTCCATTCTTCTTAGGGAAGTTGTGGGGATTCTCTCTTTAGCGTTATTCCTCTCCGAGCGAACCCAATATATCTGTTAATTGCCTATTTGTTGAAAGGCAGTCTTGGGTTTGTGTTCATATGCACTCTTACCCCTGGTCACAAAGGCTCTCGCGTCCAGTTACTGATTTAGAAAGGTCTACACAATGACACGGATAAGCCTACAGAACGTTACTGAACGTTACTGTGACATGAGCCTGTTTTGGATAGCATGCTATTCTCACGCAGAGCGTCGGACAGGAAACCACAGTGACAAACACACCCCCCCCCCTCCCCCTGCTCCGTTCTGCAGGCGGTGGATTTTGTACAACCGGAAGACGCGTGTGTGTTTAGAGAAAAATAAAACGGTTTGCCTCGTTGCGGAGGGAAACTTATTCCTGTGATTGGGGTATATAATTAGAAATACTGTATTATTTACCTTTTGGTGGCATTTATACATTTCTGACATTCGAGAGAACTCCCTTTGAGTGAATTTGACTGGAGCTTTCAAATGAACAAGGACTGCAGACTTTTATTTGATTAAGGATGAACCGGGAGATTACTGAGCCGATGATGAGAACTTGACTGAATGTGGGCTAACAGTACATAAATGTCATTGCCAGATGGCATATGAGTGAATTTGGACTGACCGTGGACTAACAGGCCAGTGTGTAGGAAGTCGTGACATGTGAATATCTATTGGCCTGTAAGACAAACAACAGTGTTACTTCCTATGTTAGGGGGTATCGCTTATGTTATTCATTGCTGCAGTCATGCAGGATTTATAGATCTCTTAATTTCTAGAGTCATCCATTCTTAGGCAGTTTAAATGCTGATTGTGTGGATAGAGAATATATATATATATATATTTGTGTAGTTTGTAGATGGTTGGTCTCAATGACAACCACAGAATCAAAAACAAAGCTGTCTTCACCCAAGGCATTATTCAAAGTCAGTGGCTGACTTTTTTTAAATATTCAGTACAACTTGGACGTTATTGGCTGTTCTATGCGCCAGAGACATTAGCTAATAATGCTCTCTGTCCAGGAAGTTGTTTTGTGAACTGAAGATGTTTTGTGAACTGTTGCAGTCATTTGGTTTTTTGGTTGAAAGCAGATTTCCTGGTTCAGATTTCCTGTATGTTACTCTGACAGAAGGTAGACCCCTCTCCTTTAAACCGTGTTTGCACCATGACGATTGCCCAACTTGTGTTGAGGGTCAGAAAGATAAGGGGTAGGTGGAGGACAGAAAGCCGGAACTGAGGCCTAAATTGGGAATATGAACCAGAGCAGAGATGATGTGATGTGAACACTTACTTCCTCATTTACCCTTGTTCACTTCCTCTGTCCTCTGAAGCTGGACAGGGAGGTAGCTGGGAAGGGATTTAAACAGTTAATTCAATTTCTGGCCACCTCGTCGTTATGAAGAGAACTTCCTCTTGCAACAGTAAAGGTTATAAGAAATCAGATTTCTGGGGTAAATTGTCAGGGCTTCTCTAGGCTAACCAGGATCCCCTGTTGGTCTCTTTGGGGACTGCAGGCAAGCAGTGGCATCACGAGCGCCGTTCCTCCCCTCCAAATGGCGCTTAGTCTCTGGTGTGGACTGCTTAGCTTGTAGTGTGTCAAAGAAAGCGGGTGAAACTAAGGCACTTCCTCACCCTCCCCGTGGGACGATGCGACAGGCCGAGATGCACCGGCACAATAGGCGATTCGAAATTACGGAGAAAACACAAAAATAATTGTTTAAATCCAAATTTTTAAAAATAAATGCGAAGAAATAGCTTGTGGCGGACACCACATCAGACTGTACATTAGGCCGCCTGTGATTCTACACTGCCGAGAGGAGTGCGCTGCTCAGGGGATATCCGCTGCTGTACGGTAGTAAGTTCTGTGGCGTGTCTACCCTCCGCTGGACAACCTTGCAGAGTACTGCGCCACTATTTATAGGCTGTCTCGTTGGCACACTAGAGACGTTTCCCACCAGCCAACCCTGTGAATCCTTCACAGGATGTTTGGATCAAACATAGGTCTGAATCCCAGCCTGTTGGTGCCCAAAAGGTGCCGCGTTGGATAACTGATTGGCCAGACAGACGGGGAAAACGCTGGGATCGAGGCACAGCAGGGAGAGGCCGCCTCCCACATTTCTGTGTGGAGGGTCACCACCTTCACGCCCTCCTACACGCCCTCCTACACGACCTCCTACACACCCTCCTTATCCCTTGAGAGCCGTTGACGTCAGCCGCCCCATCCTCCCTCTGGGGATGGGCATCCTTTCACAGCAGGGGTGTTTTACTCCCCCCATCGCTCTGAGGCCTTCTGTCCTCTGCCAGTCTCGCTGGCTAGTCCACTGGCTTGTAGGTTTTTATCTGTGTGAAGCGGGTTATGGCTTGAAGCAAGTGACATCTCATGTCCTGTTTTTGTTTTTCAGTGGGGTAGCTTCACGCCTCTCTCAGATCAGCGCGAAATAATGCTCTTCGCCTGCTCCCCACAGCAACCCCCCTTTGCCCTCTCCGCCCGCTGTGTTGGCCCGGGTTAATCACTTCAGTTAGCGGGATTAGCCTTCTGTGCCTTTTCTTGATTTGTCACGGCATTAAAGTTCTGTCATGTGTTCTGTCATTTGTATTACATCACTGCCGTCTCAAAGGTTCGTTGGCTGGGCCCCCTCGGATTTAAACCTGGTATCCTCTGGGTACAAGTTCAACTCACATCTCTGCCATGCTGTTTATCCTCTTGGTGCACTGTCAGTGCACTGGTTTTGTCCAATTACTCAATATTGATATGGCATTTCCTTTAACCTTATTGTTTTAAGGATCTGAAGGGTCCAGGGTGTGTGTATATACTGGGTTTTCCTTTCAGTCTTAATGTACAGGGTATATTAACTGTATTGTCCAGTCAGTATATGAGTGTACACACTCCAATATCCTCTCTCTTAGTGCACTACTTTTGTGCTGTAATAGTCAGTCGGTGTGCTTATACTGTGGTAACCTCTCTCTCAGTGCAGTGCTAATGCACTTCAGTAGAGAGTCAGTCTGTGTGTTTACACCGTGGTAATCCCTCCCTAATGAACTTTACGCTAATGAACTAATGTGATTCACGTCAGTCCAAACCTTTCTCTTCACCTTCCTCCTCGATCCCCAGGTGAAGGTGTGCTTCGACGAGGCGCGGCTGGAGCGAGTGTGTGAGTACCCATCAGAGAGCTTGATGCTGGAATCCCTCCCCTTTCCCCTTCCACCTGGCCCTGAGAAAGAAAGAGAGGAGAGGGTAGAGGAGGAGGAGGAGGAGGAGGAGGA
>JAOVYW010016134.1:11204-28613 GCA_025775045.1 Hiodon tergisus | reverse complement strand
ACACCACACTGTGACACATGCAAAATAAGGCGGATCACCTTCCCATTCACCGTCGCTCGTCAAAGCCGAACAAAGCATTGAGATGAATGAGATAAACAAAACCATTAAATTGTTAGGATTTGATGACTCGGTATGTATTGACAGTCCGCTGGGCAGACTCGTCACAACCTCCTGTTTTGTTCTTTTCTTTAAAGAAGGTGGAATAATTAGAACATGAATATAATTCCGACCAGACATTAGTCAGCAATCTTACTACCTAAATGTCAGCAATATTTCCCTCAGTCGGATAATATTAAAATTTACTGCTTCCCCTTTCGTTGATTTCATTTCATTAAATGCACCATATCTGACGAAAGCATACTTTCACCTGAAACAAGATAACTGCTGGTTTCTTAATGACCAAAAAAAAAAAAAAGCATCGGTGATGATAAGACGATTAAAATAATGGAGTATTTTGTGGAGTATCGCTGCAGAGACAGGGAAGACATCGCTCGCTCGTAAAGAAGTACCTCGTTGTGCATGGTCCGTTGCCAACTTCCTAACTAACTACGTGTGAATTCCTAAGTCAGTCACTGCTTCGGGTGCACGACAGAGAGAAATTAAAGACTTTCATGGGCGGGGTAAACGCTGATCCACGGCCATTCAAAAATTGCATAAACAAAGCATGCCAGCATGCAGAAAATATGCAACGGTTTAAAACATACTTGTCAGAGATTTGTCCTAAAAACATTATTTTTTTTTACCATGCCCCCAGTACACTAACCTCTGTGGTACGCGTAACCCTTGTACCAATGGAGGCATTTAGACGTATGCAGAGTTGAGTTGTCAAGGAGGACCGGGATATCTTTATGCTTATCATCTCCAAGCATTGCGTGACTGTCACTATAGATAGCCAGTAACCGCACAAAATGAGTGGTTTATCTAACGAAGAAGACTTGAAATTAAAGAGTGACACGTATCAACGGTTTGCCAGCGTGGCATTTTCTGATGGCCACTGTGAAGGTTCCGTTCTGAATGTGTTCTGAATTTGTATTTGAAATAATTGAGCAACATTTGTTACAGATTAGACGCGGAGATTCCAGCATTGACAATATACATTACTGGCTTGTTGCTGAAAGTCTAATTTAGCCTCACCGTCTAATCCAGCCTGCATTCGGGCGAAATGACATTCCTTCTCTAATATTCTACTTACTTCAGAAAGGAGCCACGGGGATCGGTATGGTTAGTAGGACTGAATTCGGACTCAGATTACAGCCCTCCCACTCTTCGTGCCCAAATGCCGCAAATACTTGTTTCACCAACAGGATTTTCTGCTCATTCTGCATAAAGGCAAGATGACCCTATATACACAACAATCAATTCATTGTGTCATTACTATAAATGTTCCTTATTACACAATGCTGTCTGTGGGATTTTCGGCCTTCGGCTCAATGCCTTCATTGCCATTTCAAATTTTTTTCACCACCGTCATTTTTAACTTTCCACTAAAAAAAGGGGAAAGTTAAATTATTATTAACGTTACAATAACGCCCAAATAAGTCTGGAGTTAAAACTTGCGTTTTGCGGAATGCTATTTATGAACAGCTCCACTGATCTTTAGCCAAGTACAAATGTCACATTTTTCTGTTTATTTCCCCCCCCACTTGAATACCATTGGTGGAGGCGTGTCTCTATTCATTGGCACTTACATATCATCTAGGATTCGGCGCAGTGACTGTATGTAATAGCTAGGTCACATTTGATAAGCAGATCCTAGTTACTCGCGTTGTGAAGTACAACAGATTGCGAAGCAAATTTTTTTTTATCCGTTAGCCCCAAATTGAGCGCAGATAAGAAAATGATCTTTGGCAAGGCGACAGTGTTGTCGGTAGCTGCTTCAGTTCGTTTAAACTCTTATCGAGGTGTGCGAGTTAAGGCGAAGAGGTTTAAGGCGAACGTTACCTGGGCATTGAATAATAACCATTCCTCTTGTAGACCACGGTTAAGTAGTGGATGTTGTGAAAAGCGCTGGGATTTATTTTCGTCGTCTGAGAGAGATCAAACTATCGAGAACGTCGTATTAAGCGCGGAGACCAGGGTTTCTAGTCGATCTGTTCTGGCACATTTCGAACAGTTGGCGGGGATACGACAGATACCCCTGGTTTCTTCGATCACCCTAACAGGTGCTCAAACCGGGCAGCACCGGGAAACCAAGCCTCCTTTGTTTCGGACCAGTGGTAACGAAACATGGAGACTCGTCGGGCTGGGTGTTGGTGGACCGAATTTGTTTACGTCTGAAACCGGACGCTCGGCTCCTCAGTGTCCTACAACCATGGTAATAATGAGGGCGTCATCAACCGCTGCCGCACTGAAACGAGAGACAGGGGTCGAAGACACTGCTGCTGAACTCAAGGGGGTAAATTAATTATTGCAGATGCATACATGGATTTAAAGAATGCACACGCTATTTTCGACTGAAATTGAATACCTATAAATTAACTAAAAATAATTAAACGAGGGTTAAGCTTAGTAGCTAGCATGTTTGCTAACTAACCAGTTGATTCAAATTATCTGTGCAACTAGTGCTAATATTCGATTAATGTTTAGCTTTTTCTATACCGGTAGGGATGCCTTTATTTCTTGGCCTACATACTGTGGCGTTAGTACAAAACGAAACGGATAGTCTAACTTTGCAGTTTAAGCTTGGTTTATTCGAGTACGCCCCATTTGTTTGTTGGTTCACGTGATAAATTATTAAGAAGAATTGGGACAACTTTAGCAACTAAACGCTGTCTGTTATGGATGCAGCGAACTAGCTAATCGATAATAAAGAGCAGATCTCGCGTTATTGCTTTTGTGACAGCGCCGCTAGCCATTTGGGTTATGTAATCCCAGTCGTTATGTAGTTAGCCAACTCGTATTACCACAAACGCAACTTCTTGTAGTCAATCAATTTCTGGCTCTTTTATACAGCATCTTTGGTATATTCATTCAGAATGCGCTTTAATTATATTAGAAATCCAGTGCTCTTGAATACATTTGTATTTGAAATGGTATTTTACATTTATGTACCTAAGCTCATGCTAATTGTCTCATGCAGTTTTTGCCTGTTATTTGAGGGTGTTTTGCGAAGTGGTAGTAAGTTTTTTTTAAATTATTATTGTCAATTCGAATTACAATTATGTAGTTAATTATAACTTCCTTATCAACAATTCATATGTTGTGTCAGTTGCATTTAACCTTGAAATAAAGTAATGATCTGTATCCATATGTATTAAAATATGTGCACAATCTTATACAAGTCAAGATCTTGAAAGGGTTGCGGCTAAAAATGTCCTGGGATACGATGTGTTTCCCACGTACCCCTGGATATACACGTTTAAGGGGCAGCTGGAGTCCTGTCTCGAGCACTATTAAATATGTTTTACACCCATGTCTGATGAATTCTAGGAACTCCACCATACAGTAAAGATATTAATTAATGATTATTATTAATGTAAATTATCTTATTTATTTTTTAGCTCGGGCTCTGTGCTCTGTTTGCAGCCTTCGTCTAGTGAAAGGCTGTTATATCACACAGCGCCCTCGCTGTTCACTGTCTGGCACAGATCCCTTCAGCCACTCACTCACATGACCCTTCCCACGTCTGCTTGCTAGCTGTTTCGCTCTTGAGAGCAAAACCCCGCGCTCCGGCTACTGTCTATTGTTGGATGCCCGCTCACGTTACATTATGGTAGCGCCGGGCTGTTTCTGCAGCCGCAGTGGGAAAAACAAAAACACGTGTGACCCTGTGTCAGACAATAGTCACACAGTAGGGCCTGAGAAATTTTGAGTGAATGTTTGGCGTGGTGGAACACAATCATTTACAGAGCAGTTCTTTACACTTACGTTATGTGACAGTATTGTCATTACATATTTAGAACTTGGGTACCATGTCCTGCAATTTCTTTCTCTGTTGCTAAATGCTCTCTGCCTCGGGGGGGCTCCAATGGGATGTGACTCCTGAGGAGTGACGCCCTTCTTGGACACAAACTCCCTTCTGTCCATCTGCTATTGGTATCCCTCCCAGAATCCAACACCACAGGGACAGCTTTACAGCAGTTCATTTACATCTTATTTGCATACTGGGGTTTGGCTTGCAGTCTTTTTTAAAGTCGAAGTCGTCTGTTTTTTCTGCGCGCCGATTTGCGCTTCTGCTCAGTTAAGGGAAGTCCACACACTTAAATCATTAAATTGACAAACTAAAATTAGAGTGTCATTTAAAAGCAGAAGTATAATTCAAAGGTTATGTGCACCATTACCCCTGTTGGAAAATGTTTGGCCCGGTGGTCAGAATTGACAGTTGAAGCAAATGCACACACTTATCTTAGTGTTGTTGTTTTTAAAAAAACAAAAAAAAACTCAACAGGTTATGTAAGTTCACGTGTACATTCCTAATTCACTATAGCAACCCTAGTACATTTGTAGTGTGGGGAAGTCCAATAGTTAGTTTACGTTTGCATTTTAGTCATTTAGCAGATGCTCTTATCCAGAGCAATGTACAAAGTGCTGTAGTTTGACCTTGAGTTCCTATACAAGTCTGTTTAAACCCGGTCGGAAACAAAGATTATTTAGTCCGGGTCCGAAAACGGAAAAGGAGAGCTTGCATATATACTGCCTTTTCAGCACAGGCCTGGCTTCAGGTTATTGGTGCGTGTGCTGTTCAGACTTCTCTGTGATGTGGAATTGGTAGCATTTTCATCTGCCGTTTGCCCCTCTTCACTAGAAAGGTCTGCCTCCAGACGGGGGCCCCAGCGAGGCCCCCCAGGATCCTGGAGAGGGGAAGCCCAACAAGACCCAGCAGCTGAAAAAGGTGTTCAAGGAGTATGGGGCAGTTGGAGTGACGTTCCACGTTGGAATCTCTCTGATATCTCTGGGTATTTGCTACCTGGCCATTTCCTGGTGGGTGTCATACGTCGAGCTGGGTCAGAGCGGGGTTGGGGGGTGGGGGGGTGGGGGCAGTCTGTTTTTACTCATTGTGTGTGAATTCACCCAAGAAAGTCATTGAAACATTCTTCTTCCTGCCTATACTTCGATATATTTGCTGGGCTGTTATGGTGTAATATATTTGCTGGCTTGTTATGGTGTAATATATTTGCTGGGCTGTTACGGTGTAATACATTTCTGGAGTCGATTAATCCTGAATGAGAAGTTCTTGGTAGGTACAGAAACGGAGCGTATTCGGGTGACATTGAGATCAAGACTCTACTAACTGGTGTAATGCGGTTATCCAGAATTTCGGTGGGGTTTTTTTTACAGTAAAGAACTAAATCAAACTTGGAGTCTTAAATATAAAGTTTTAAAGTTTTTTTTTTTAAATCCAGGCGTTATTCGTGAAAATGGCCGCTAGCATGTCTAAAGCGAAGCCTCCTCTCAGCTAAGGGTAAAAGTGCTGTTTTGCACAGTTCTCCCCCAGCTGATGAAGGATTCTGCATGTACAAAAGTGTCATTTAGTGTCATTCAGAAATCTGAAAAAAAGTCAGTGTGATCAAAATGCTATGAAAAGTTTTTAATGGAATGTTTTACTTTTTATTAAACTTATCAGTTTAGGTATATTTAGACAAAATATTGTTTAAAAATTAAACAGAACTTGAAATCCAGAAAATGCGCCCCCTGGTGTTTAACGAGTGAACCGTCCATTGTAGTTCCAAAACGAATTTGGAGTAGGTGTCTTGGAAAAGGTGTCGAATTTGGAGTGGGTGTCTTGGAAAACTAAAAGTGTCTGCACGAACAACGTATGCCAGCCGAAATGGTTTGTAACAGTCATTGTTTAAACATCCCCTATGGACCGGTAATGGCGTAAATTATCAAAATCTCAGTGTGGTGTTGTTTGATTGTCTCTGCAGCGGGATTGACATGACAGCTTTGCTGTTTAAGATGGGCTTCAGTTCGGCGTTGGTGCAGTCCAAAATGGCGGCCGGCACCAGCACTTTTGTCCTGTCCTACGCCGTGCACAAGCTGTTCGCACCGGTGCGCATGAGTGTAACGCTGGTGTCCGTGCCACTCATTGTGCGTTACTTCCGAAAGGCCGGCCTGTTCAAGCCTCCGGCGTCCACCCCCTGAGAGCCCTGACTGCCTGGCCCATCTCCGCTCCCCTCGGGGCTGAGCCGTGCCCTGAGGCCTGACAGGAAGATATGAGCGTTTAGCTGCTCCCACACCTGCATCTTCCTGCCCACGTTCCTGTTTCTCCAGGTGAATCCTGCTAGGGGTGCTCTAGAGTAGTTTTTGTGGTGGTTGTTATGGCTGCAGTTGCTTTTTGACACTGACTTTTCCACTACGAGCGGGAGTAATGCACCGCTGTTTTTGAAAGAATGCAAAAACATTTAACTTTAGCTTATTTTTATTTTTTTTGTCAGAGGAAAAAGTAGATGTGAATGCACCACTACATATTATTTAGGAATTATTTAATTCGTATGCTTAAACAAATCAAATTAAAGATACAACCGCTTCAGAATCTTAAGATGGTTGCCTATATTCTTCGTTACAAACACACGTAGCCATAATGTACTTCACAGACAAATAAGTATTTAGAGATTTTGAACCGTGACATTACATTTGTTACGATTGGTGGTTGAGTCCTCAGGGATTGTCCAATGGAAACTGTCCTCCTATTGTGCCGTTAAGTAAGTAAGCTGGTTAGTTTTGGATTGTGGACATATTGGATTTTTTTTTTTTTTTGGGACTCTGTAGGGAATTTTTCTTAAGAGAAAAACAAGCCTTTGCATACCTCTTACAAAGGAACGTAACATTAAGTGTGATTAAAAGCTATTTTCTGAATTGTGTATGTATATATTTAAATATTTTATCGTAATAAAAGTGGATGAAATCCTGTGTATATTTGATTATTCTGGGTAAATTTGTTAATTTGCTAACCCTAACCCTAACCCATTTGTTTTGGTCATAGCTTAGTGAACAATTCCAGGTAAGCTGGCACTAAAATATTTTTTTTGCCCATACAAATAATTACATGTTATGTCACACCAAAAAAAGAGCAAAATCCTTTATTTCTTTGCGCATAGTTAAATTGCGACTCTTCAGCGACTATATGCTAGTAATTTTATGTGAACAAATCAACCGTCACGACAAAGTACTCGTGGGTAAAAATATAACTACTTTGCTCTTTGAGTCGGCGTCGGCAGCCTTCGTATAAAGATGGCTGTGTAGCTGGACTGTATTGCTTAAGTAAGCTTCTAGAACCGCCGCAAGGTGTCAGTAGGAACCGCTGTTTTCAGTACTTGAATGCGTTTGCTTTCATTTGTACAATGGACGTATTCTTGTCATTTTAAGATTTGAGGTAAATGGGGCTTTATGTTTCGGGGGTGTTTCATCCTTCAACATAAGTGCTCAGAGACATTTCTGACCACAGTGGAACAACTGACACAACATATGAATTGTTGATAAGGAATTATCACATGGAAGACTACATCGGAAAAAGATAAATGAACAAAATATCATGAAAACGATTTCTGTTAGAATTTCATTACTCTTCATATTTTAAAGTGCTAAAATTCATATAAGCCATATGCGTATTATTAATTTAAAGCTAAAAGCAGTGAAAATCTAATTTATGTTTTAATAGCCTAATTGTACGAAATGTTGCTTATAACCCCCTTTGTTGTCGAATGTAGTAAAAATATCGATGTATAACATTTTACAGTAGATTAGGACCAGTTAAAGTGCAACAACGAGCCAATTAATGACTGGAATTAATTTTACTGTGTACGCCAGTAATTACCTAATAGTTGAACAGGACCAAACATCTTAAGTATGAGCCGAGGCCGCGTAACGTTGGGTTTATACGCCACAAACACGCGAGAGTAAAATGGGCTTCCTGAAATGAGAAAAATCTCCGGAAATGTGTGCCAGACCGAAGTACTCAAAATAAAGTAGGTAAATAAATATCATATTAAATAATTAAATATATGATTTTAATGCTTAAGCATAAGTGCTGTTTATCATAAAATATTTTCAATATAATGTTACCATATAACATTTCATAATAATATATTGTATTTCCTGATGGTTTTTGTTACATTGGAAGATATTATTTCTCATTGACACTTTGTGAAATATTTCTCCCACGGAATTTTGGTAACTAGCTTTCCAATTAATCTAGCCAGTGCGCCCGTTACTTGCTAACCCCCAGCAAAGGCGATATTTTCCATGAGTTAAACTGACTGTGACCGCATGTGCATTTCAAGGTGTTTGCAAGGAGTCAGGGCTCTGCAGACCAGTCAGGTTCTTCTACATCATTTCTGCATGGACCTCGCGTTGTGCATGAGGGTGTTGACATGCTGAAACAGGAAAGGTGAACTGCCTAGTTGGAAAGGTGGCGTCCCTGCGACGGCGCCACGTTGAAAGTCACTGAGCTCTTCAGCACTGACCATTCTAGAGTTTACAGAGATAAATTAACCCCACGCCACCAAAAAAAGGGAAGAAAACAAAAGTACTCCCCATCAAGTAGAGATGGGAAAGGAAAGAGATGGGCAGAAAATGCAAGTTTAATCATTTTAATGAATGACTCATTCGCTCTCCAAGGTAAAGCACGGTCTGAGGTCAGAAAACCTGATGTGGTGGAAATGTGACTCGTTTAAAATAAATGATAGCTTCAGACTCGGGGATCCGAGACATTACCTGAACAAATGGGGTTTTCGTTTTTTTCAGGAAGAGGCTCAGAGTCTTCTGTGGCCTGATGTGGTATGGAGCGCCATCTCCTCATTGTTCCACCTTCAAACCTTATCAACTGGTGGAAAATTGAAGTCCGGAACATAACAAATTAGTCCAAAGGCTTTGGACGGCCATTTCACAATTCTTGGATTGTAATAATACTGCTGCTTAACATCACGACGAATTTACCAAAATTAATACAAGGAATTGTAAATATAGCAAATGTTTAAGAAAAAGGAACTATTTTTGCGAGAGGTGTTTATTGATTAAGGGATTTTTTTTTTTTAACATTGCGAACGTTTGTCATATGTATTTACAAGGTTACTACTGTAGTTTTCAAATAATAAAAACATAGCAATAGTAGACACTGGGCGGCACTGTTTGATTACATTTTCTCATTTCTATATCTTTCCCCCCCTTAGATTGAGAAGTCTTCAGTAAAGAGTAACATAGCCTATGCCAAATCATGAAACCATTAAAACTGCCAAATGCATTGTTTAGAAAAAGACGTAATATCCCGTAATTTCGATAATTCTAGCACAATTATTTGGACTGCAATAATGAATTTTCTGCATCCAATAATCTCCCACAGGCTAAGGTTAAAACTGGTGACGGACAGATAAAGAGCTAACACAGAAAAGTGCCCGGAAAAGATTAAATATTACCGAGATATCCTGGGTGGAAAACAAGCCACACCAGTCACTGCCGCTGAGTGGATAGTCCGAAACAAACTCTCTTGTGTACACTTCCTTAGTGGTCAGTACTGAGCACCCTCCTGTGTTTTGCCCCTGAGTGGTCAGGTCCAGATGCATTACGTTAAGTCTTCTGAAGAGTTAAACCTTTTCTCAACATTTTCCCCACAGTATTGCAATTTCTACTGAATGTATGAATTTTATAATGTTAGACGCTTGAATTATTTTTGTGTATGCTTGTGATAATATTTTGGCTGACATTAAATGACCTGCGACATTGGGCTCTGTACCCTTAATATCTTTTCCAAAATCAAAAAATGCTTATATAACATATATATTTCTATTTACTACACCATGTGTTTATATATAGCTAAGCTCAGTTGAAATAAAGTATGAATATTGAATATTAATGACTAAATATGAATATTTCCTTATTAAGAAACTCGTGTTAAACATGTATGAAATATCCTTGACAGATTTTCTGTCAGTATCGTTTTAATGGAAATAATGCAAAATCACTTTTTGATACTTCTTAGTTGAAGTACTTTTTGTTATTTTTACAAGTCGGAAGTCTCAAAACATTGCTTTCTGTCCAAACTCTGAGGTCTTGCCTCTGAGCCCTTCAGCCGCTCGATTGGGTTGCCCGGACCCCGTTCCCGGACCCTGTTCCCGGTCCCCTATTCCCGGACCCCGTTCCCGGTCCCCGTTCCCAGCCTCTGTTCCAGGTGATTCTAACTGCCTCGGCGAAGCCTGGAAAAAGTGGCCGGGCTGAAGCTCACTGGGACCGGGGTTAACGGGTTTAACGGGTTTAACGGGTTTAACGGGGTTAACGGGGTTAACGGGTTTAACGGGTTTAACGGGGTTAACGGGGTTAAGATGTCCTGCCCTGGTAACTGCCTGTGTTTATCAGACGGATAAATAATTCTGACTTGCGCGCGCGCGCGCGTGTGTGTGTGTAAACCCTGAACAGGGACAGGTGCTGAAGGAGATTTGACGTGTCAGGCAGCAGCAGCCGTGCAGAGGGACGGGGCAGAGGCGCAGAGACAGCGTGGCACACTGCAGATCCTCTCCTCATTAGCCGGAATCTGGCCTCTTTATTGCCTCAGCCTCTCAATCTCCTGGATGTCCCCCATGGCTATAAACAAATTGGTGACAGTGATTCGAACCATTGTGTCTAGCTGCACTGCACCCCCCACCCCCTGTCAGGTGTTGCTTGTGTCAGACTGTGTACTGGTCGGTGTGAGCGGGTTAACCCCTTTACACCCCTGTGTTTTTAAGCTCGTCGCCTTACTTACGGGCGGCGCACAGAGTGCGACACTGAGGAATTGTGGGTGTGAATTTGACAGGTAACTCGGGCCGATAAGGGTCTGACGCCAGCCTCCAAGAGTGTGCCACTGGAGAACTTCTGTCCACGATACTTAGTTTAAACATGCAGGCTCTGCCTGTACTGACAATACATTAGGCAAAGAATAACTATACATGCAAACCTTAAAATAGAAAGTATTACTGTAATATCAACGAGAGGTGAAACCAACCATGGAATTGGCAGGCTTTTTAATTTGTAGCAATTATCTCTCAGTAGATAAACCGGAAAAATGCTCACTCTGTTCTGAATGGAGTCATAAAAATGTTTGCAATTCCACAACGTGTGGAATGAATCATGGTCCCTGACCGTTCAAACACATTATGTATCACGTATTTCATAGTTTTTATGGAAACATGCAGGTGTTCCTCATCATTTGAATGGAGATATTGCCATTATATTCCATGTTTATCCCTCATCCTTCCTTACATTAGGAATGCTACAATCTCACAATTATTTATAACTATATGTGAGGTATAGGTGATTGGCCTGAACAAGCAACATTAAGCCATGACTTTTGGGTCTGTTGCCTGTCATCCATTAATATATGAGAAATCATTTAAAATAATGATACTAATGAAAGGCCAATAAATAACATCCAGTCCAAAGTACAAATAAAAAGGGATCAGTGGACCTTCAGTGTGGGAGTCTGGGTATTAAAAATCTCACCTAACCACTCATTGGCTGGCCCATGATCAATAAATATTTCTTAAGGCCAATCTCCATGTTTATGCTTCAGCAAATCTCTGTTACTGTTCTATTGATCCCTTCCTGCACACGCAGATAGAGACATCGAGAGGGCCCAATCCGCGAAAACACAGACAGCGCCCGTCTAGGCAGGTCTGTGCTTAGCGGCGCTGCTCGGAAACAGCGAGGAGTCCGTGGATTTCCTCCGGAACCGGGTAATGATGGGCCCACATGCGCGCCGTGGGTCTGGCTGAGTACGTTCTCTCTCCGCCGTTTTAGTTCGGCAGGTGTGCCTGACGGGAGAGACAGCCCCGCGTTCCTGTCAGCCTTTTTTCTTCATCACATCTGCCGTTGCCTGAGAGAATGGGGGAGGGTTGAGACCCAGGGAGGAGACAGACAGTACAATGCCAGAACTGCATCTTATTATTTTAAATGGGAATGCCAGTCTGTTGGTCTGTTTATTTTGCCATTCTTTTCTACCTTTTCTCGGGACCGCAACAATCCTGAATGTTGCGTGTGCCAATTTATCAGCAGCCAGCCGTGGAAGCCGAGAGACGGAATGTTCCAGCGCTGTAAAAATAATATAAATAAAAATGGGGTAAGACCCGTAGTGGGTTTTTGACGGTTCTTGTATGTCAACATTTGGCTTTAGCGCTGAGCGCCCCGACAAAGGGACCTTCCTTCTTTATCTGAATGACTGTCCTACAGGGCCCGCCCACACCCCAAACAGTATGTTATCAGGACTCTGTCCCACATTAGCAATTCAAAACCGCGTTGAGAACTTAGGTTTAGATGTTCTAAAAAAAATTGCTATGAACACAGTTGGTAAACATGGTAACCGATAGGGGAGGAACCTGGAGGCCTGATTATTATTCATACCCAGGTCATTAAATGTTCTAAAAGAAATGTCTACACTATTCTCACAAAAATAAAGTCTGCTCCTCTTTTTATCTGAGTTTGAGTTACGAAGAACCTCATTTTCAATTTTTCCGAAAGTAACATATTCTACAACAATTATCTTTCTGTTGAAATCACACTTTTGGTTAAATTTAACAATGTACTCATAATTGTTAGCCCTCAGTTAACTCATCCTAAATTACCTGCCCCCCCCCCCCCCTCCCACCCGCACCAACACCAATTGAAGCTCTCATATTCCAGACATACCCCATTTGGCAGTCTATTACCTCTCCAACAAGATTATTACGACAACGACTTTAACCGAAAGAAAAAGCAGAGCGATGAAAACTCCCATCACAGTAAAAGGGACAGACAGAAGAAAGACCAATAAATCCGGAGGATCAGAAATAATAAAATTTGGCTTTATGAACTCATAACTGACACGTGCCGTCAGAAACAGTCCGTCTCACAGCAGGGTTCTGGGTAAGTTGAACTAATTTCCCTCTCCAGGAATCTCAGTCCATTTGTCACCGATTTATTTTCCTTTTTGTGTGGTGATGTCACCGTTCCTGTTTCGCCACCCGCTTTGGTTGGGTTGGGTTGGGTTTGGGAAGGGTTGGGTTGGGTTGGGTTGGGTTGGGGGGTAAAACTTTTCCAGGAAAGCATTGACTCAAGAGTGCAGCACGACATGGGATTCTCACTAAGTTTATTACGTGTTATTTTTAACCTGAGCCGGGGTCTGTGAGTGTGAAGATTTTTTCTGTTAACTGTGCGTGAAGCATGGATTGGGAGAGGGTACTTTAAAGTGACCGTAAGGCGGGAGAGAAAAGGGCAAGCATTTTATTGCACCTCTTCTGTGGATATATAAAACATTTTGCATGAAAGAAAAGGTTCGTATATTTCTTTGTCCCGTTGTTCTTCAGCAGCACTGGGGCGACTGCGTCCCTCGATGAGGGTGGCACTGTGATGCCCTCCGGTGCAGAGTCAGTCCAGGCAGCGGGCTCTGAGCGCTGCTAATGCGGTGTTTTGGGACAGAGCGCGACCCGTTGTGTGTCCTCGTTCCCCATGGAACGTTTGCCGTGGAAAAAATATCTCCCCTGGAGGAAAGAGCTCAGACCATGAGGACACACACAATCGCTGGCCACCACAAAATCCACTTAAACATTATGGAAAACAAATTGACAGACAATTTCTTTCAATTAGTCAAACCAGGTTGGCTCAATAAATTTTAGTTTGTACCTCAGACGGAGGGCCCTGTTTCGTGTCCAGGGAAAAATTAAGACTAACGACTTTCAGGGGGTTGCTGTGCTACCCCCGCCCGCTCAGAGTCCCCACAGCGTTCCTCAGCTAACTATCGCCGGTGCTGACCGTGCACCAGAAACGTTAATTCATTTATTCGCAGCTTGGATTTGTTTTTGTTTTTGTTTTGTTTTTTTAAAGCGTTGTTTCGTTGTAGCCGCGATGGGTTATTCATCACCGCTAACAGCTTGCGCGGACAAACAATCGCTCACCCCGCTGAGACCTGAGCGAACACTCAGGGCCCGGAACCCGGGACAAACGGATGTGTTGGGAGATAGGCAGTGACTGAGGCCAGAGAGGGTTGGAGAGCCTTGGAGAGCGAGACGCAGCGGCGCTGTACTTATTGGAATAAATCTAAACTTTTCATTTTATTTTTCGTGGGCTATTCACAGTGATATGCTTGCCATGCGGAGCGTTGTGTGATGAAATTAAATGTATTTTTCATGCATTAAAGATGTCTTCTTGGTGGAAGAACATAATAATAATATTACTAAAGTCAATGACAATGATCAATGACTCTAAGATAGACGACACAATCCTTCCTCCAGCCGTTGCAAATCCGTTGACTAGGGAATGAAACATCCACGTTTCCACGTGTGCATAAAAAAATAAAAATAAAGAAAATAACGAACAATTTAGAAATGGGTTATTTTTGCAATGCACAGTTAATGATCCATTGCAAGACGGCATTGGCCTTTGCTGATCTTGGAACATTGCATTTTTAAAAATTTAGAGTTTCTGTTTCGAAATGTAATCGGAGTGTGAATAAATACATTTGGGAAGATAAAGTGAGGTTGTGGCTCCTGCTATAGATGAGAGCAGGCACCAGAAAAATATTTTCCAGCTGAAACATTTCTATGCAAACTTTAATGGGGTCGTCACTTTTTTGACATTGTTGTCCACTAAGGGGACGTGTGAAGGCATGCTTACCAGATGTGGAGGCAGAAACACAGAGCCAGATTCAGTATGGCGGGGAAGACCAATCTTGTTCTGGCGGAGGAGGACACTGGCAGACTGAAAGAGTAACAGAATCAAAATGAGTCTGACAAATTATTTTCATTTGTACAAAGGAAGGTCTGCAGGCATTAACTTCCATTAAAATCGACAATTTTTTCATTTTTTTATTTTTCCAGCTGTGTGCTTTGGTTAGCATGAAAATGAAAGTCCCCCCCATTCCTAGCCATCAATAAGACGGGGCATGAACCAATATATTTTTAATTTCCAATCAGCTTTTGGTGAGATCCCTGCAGGCACTTTCATTACAACAACGATAAAATGCACAGTCGAGTGTCACTGTCTGGCTGACAAACGTGAAATCACCCAGCCTGAAAAGTGCACTCTCGTTCACCTACACTCCTACCCACAATAAAAGCTCCTCTTCATAACCAACAGGACGAAGAGAAGAAAAAAAAAATAACACCAGAACAAATAATCCTTAATAATGATTTTCTTAAATGTTCTCATTTTCCATTATAGGTTTGCAATAAAGGGTGGAATTAATTAGAGGCTTTCGTCTCCTTTAATATTCTATGTCTAAAACAATAATTTTGTGTGCATGCTTTATGTGATATGAGCGTCTGCATTTTTGAAGTCTGGCCACTTATTCTTAAATTCCAATAAGTGCCTAAATTTGCTTTGCGGAGAGCATGGCCTCACAGTCTACCCCCGACAAGCTCTAAACCCAACTGTCAGGGCTTAATACCATTATTACGTATTCCAGTCCTTCGATCCTTCACCATATTTTACATCAATCCCTTAACATTGCACCATTCAAGGGATTTTATTGCCTGCGTACACCTAGTGTATCAATGTCACATAAAGATAATTACGGATATGTAAAACTAGGTGATAAACACATCTTCCTCTGCTGACAGTTTTATCAGTTTGACAGTTTTATCAATGTGCTTTAAACAGGCAATTTTCAGGCTGTACCGTAACAGAGTTGGAAGCAGGAAGACAGAGAAGTAGATGTGAGCCCCCCCAACAATAATAACATTTTTGCACACACCTTTCCTTACACTTGATTGGATCAGACCCCAAAAGCATCTGGACCAACCTCAACAGAGAGAAAGTGAAGACAGCAGTTTCCACAAAGGGATCACAGAGGGCAATTAGACAATGCAGAGAAAAACAACCATAGACGTTTAATTTAAACAGCGGCCCTGTTTGCTATTAATATATGCACCTCTTTTATCGCTGACTGCATTTCAAGTTAATTCAATAAGAACCGTAGCCGTCCACAAATCTGCCCTTTTTGCGACTTCGATCTACTTACATCTTCTCTTTAACAGTGACGTCCTAGACCTAATCCTGTCACACTGACCAGTCGGCAGAGTATCAGATCTTGACCACTCTCTCTCTTCCCAATAATTTTAGGCAAGCGCGTTATCCACTTCAGTAATCCGCACCGTTAGCAGGGAGTCTCTCTACCCGGCTTCCTCTCCAGATCCCTAGTGCATGTTACTACCAAACTCGTATCTGGCCCAGAGTGTATACTTTCTGTCTCACTCTCACTCACATTTCTCACTCTCTCTCTCTCTCACACATTTCTCACTCTCACTCACATTTCTCACTCTTACTCTCACTGAGGCTCTGTAGTTGGTGAAGGGCACCTTTCTCTCATCAGGACCTATCTGCCGGATTTGATACCATATGCCCACAGTGTCCTTCGACTCACAGACCCCTCTTCAGCATATCACACGGGGCTTTGCCCAGCTTGTATTCTTTATATACATCAGACAAATACATAGTCATGAGCCATGGTTCCACTTATGACTACTGGGTTACTGACATGAAACCTTCCCCCATTCTAAATAACAGACACAATCATGTATCAAATTGACCACCGAAAAATCAACCTTCAAAAGAGAGGAGCTGCTTTTTAATCTGGCTAAGCAAACAGGCAAACTATAATTTTTAAACAGTGAAAAGACCTTCTGTATTGTTGGGGTGATGTGGTTTCCCCCTGTAACAATTAGAGCAAGGTGTTGGAGTGGTCTTTTCACACATATAGAAATGTACGCAGGCATTTTTTCCACTTAAATATTTGATGTCATAGATTGCCTATTACTTTTCAGTAGGAAAAAAACTGAAAACACAGCCAATTGGGGAAACAAAAGGAAAATTATCCTTTAAACCAAGAGGCAGTCAAGAGAACTCGTTTGATATTAGCTACAAAATACACACAGGATACGAAGTAGTTGTTAGCTTCAGCGCTTTGTGGCTGGTTGGAAGGTTATTGACCTCCACGTAATCGGAGATGGCTACAAAATAATTCCCTGCTCCTTCTACTATCCACTGTAGAGTGCATTTTTAAGACAATGACAACCCCACTGCCAAGATGAAACAGCCGTATCTTCACTCTACAGGCCAGTCAGTGGTTCAGGAGGTAAGCGTACATTCAAAAATGTGAGACTAGCACACACACCCAGTGGTTTTGGTGGATGAAACAGTGGCAATACAGTTTGTAGGTAATTAGTAGTTACATGGATCTCAAAGCCAACAAGGGGAATGTTCTAAAAACTGGCTTTTTACATAGTGAAAAGAAAATACCATCTCTCCATATCTAGTCAAGGTTGGGTGACTGACAGTTTTGCTTTTACTTAGTTCACCGTTGGGGTGACTGATACTTATGCTTTTACTTAGTTCACCGTTGGGGTGACTGATACTAATGCTTTTACTTAGTTCACCGTTGGGGTGACTGATACTTATGCTTTTACTTAGTTCACCGTTGGGGTGACTGATACTTATGCTTTTACTTAGTTCACCGTTGGGGTGACTGATACT
>JAOVYW010016123.1:4402-29102 GCA_025775045.1 Hiodon tergisus | reverse complement strand
CCCATGCAACATATCACCCCATGCAACATATCACCCCATTCAACATATCAACTGATGTAGCTATCACTTATTTTATTGTGTAACACTGCCAAATACTCTCAAACCCCAACTCAATTTATAACCCTGCCAATATTAACAATTTGTATTTTCTGATTTTCTGGGCAAAAAAGGAAAGAAAGAAAATCCCATCCTCATTGTCAATGGAGTGTTAGTAACCTGTACTGTTTTCATTATCCTGCTTAATGCAATCATGCTGTCCACAGGGGGCATTTCTTATGATTATCTCATTAGTCTAATGTAATGAATGTTATCAAAACTAAACTTCAAAACAGTGTCTAAGTTTATGTGCTCCTGTTTGTATTCTTTGACCTGAATGTGGTTCAGACCACACACCGTGCTAATTAACCCTCCCCCCAGATGGTTCATCATTTGGAAATATCAGGCAGCCTCACTATTATTTAAATACACATCTTAGCTTGATTACAAAATTCTTTGATAGCTCTACTTTTCATTTACAACATTTTGATAATATGTTATCAATGGTCAACACTAAACCTTTTGCTTAGTTATTGGTATAGCTGTGATTATCTTTCACTCTTAAACTTAACTATGAGTGGTAAAGGAAGGTGGTCCTGACAATAACTCGCCGTTTATTTAAACACTTAACCCATCTGATAAATGTCTACAGGAATTGCTGCGCACTGATAAATGTCTACAGGAATTGCAGCGCACTGATAAATGTCTACAGGAATTGCAGCGCACTGATAAATGTCTACAGGAGTTGCAGCGCACTGATACATGTCTACAAGAATTACAATGCACTGATAAATGTCTACTGGTACTGGTATTGTCTATTTGTGCAGCAAAATCAAGTCTAATTGATTAATCGGGGCCTTTATTCATGAACACACACACACACACACACACACACACACACACCTACCTATATCTATCAGCGGGGTATTTTTCTGGGGGAAATGACCATAAATGTGTTATTTTAAGAGTGCACTCCAAAACCCTGTCTTGCTTGTCGGAATAACCCTGCAGCCAACTGGAAATAGCCTTTAAAATTCAGTGTCTGATAAGAACTGATAGCATGGGTCAATTTGGTCTTATTTTGAAGTTCAGAATTACATTTTATCCAGTCTTTCACGCTCACCCTTGTAAAGCACATCTTTAATTCCAGATCAGTGTCAGAGACGATCCGTCGCGGTTTCATTGCCTTCCAGCAATTCCCAGTATGTTTTACCCAGTGGGAGGAACAGTTAGTTCCAGTTTTTTTCACACCATTAAGATAATAAATGCAAATGATATATTTAGATCTATATACGGGACAGAACCAAGAACCTGTAGGGTTTGCTTTCAGTTGTCCTTTTACAGGTGTCTCCAAGGTGTTGTATTCAGTGCCAATCAAACGTAGGACTTTTTCACATTTTATTGTGTTACACTGAACCAAAATTAATCATTAGATTTTTGCCACTGATCAACACGTTAAAACTCCATAATATCAAAATCAAAGTGAAACAAAACTACAAAAAATCCAACCAATTGTCACGTAATTAGTTGAATTCCAACCAATATCCAATCAATTGTCACGTAATTAGTTGAATTCCAACCAATATCCAATCAATTGTCACATAATTAGTTGAATGGAGTCCACCTGTGTGCAATTAAGATGTTTCAAACGGTTTCAGGTTAAATACACCTGTCTCTGAGGGGTCCCGTAGTTTGGTAATGCCTTTCCAAACAAAAAGTATATCAGACAGACAAAAGACCAGTCAAAGCAAATCGAGAGTAGGTTTATTAATAAACAGGCAGTGGAGGAGCACAGTAAAGTGCATTATGAAGGAACTTAGAAAAATATGGCAAAGCTGTGAATCTGTCTGGCATAGAAACAGGCCTATTTTAACTCTAAAGGAGTTATAGCCCTGGAGTTTTTCAAACCTGGGCTCGGTGGCAGGCAGGAAGTCATTGTTATCTTAGCTTGTTTGCCTTGAAGGCCTGTGGAAGAAAATTCTATGGTCTGACCAAAATCGAGCCTGTGCACTGTGTTTGCCGCAAGGGTAACGGTGCACAACACCCTGAGAAAAGCCTCCTGACCATGACTAATGGTGGTGGGAACATCATGTGTGTGGATGAATGTCTGCTATCAGGGCCTAGTTAGCTCCTGAAAATGGAGAGCAGAACAGGTGCAGAGAAGTAGAAACCTGCTGAAATTTACAAGAGACCAGGGACAAAATTACAGCAGTACAAAAATTCCAAACGTACAGACTAAAATTTTTTATAAAGCTAAGCATAGGTCTTGCAATGGCCCAATCGAAGCCTAGACCTCAATCCAATTCCGAAAGAGTTAAAAATTGCTGTTCACCAAAAGTTGAGATTTAGCAATTGTGGACTGAAGATATGTAGAGATTTATCCAAATAAAAATCTACCACTATTGAATGACTATTTGTTATTAATTTAGAACAGTTTGTAGATCTAGTTTTTTTTTCTTTTTCCTTTTGATCTGTGGTTTAAAAAAAAAAATGAAAACCCTCATTAAAACCATTTTGTCTCAAAACAACATTTGTGAAATCCCAAGGGGAGTGAATAAGATTTTTTTTTTTTTAAATAGATACAGTAGACATTTAGTTTAATTGACAGGATGTGTCTTTCTTTGGGACAATCAAATGGCACATTTCCAGCCGAAACTCTAAATAATAATAAATAACTTGTTGATTTTTAAGATGGACTTAATTTTATGAGTCTGGCTTGGCTTGTCTCTAGGGGCATTAATCTTAAACTCTTGAGTTAACCTCTGTGAGGGACCCAAAGGGGCGTAACACATCTAAACAATTTCATGCAAGTCTTTTGTAAGTATTTAGTCTTATTTGTTTCTTGACTTCCACAAAACAGCGGAAATGTAGAGCATTTGAATAGAAGTGAATAAAACATGATGTCAAGCAGTCATAAAATATGGATAGCAAAAGTTGTCTTCTGAGTTGACGAGAGTAAATAGATTTTTAGACCCTTTAAATACAAATCGGAACCTACGGCACCTACCATTATTTCTGTATTGGTATGGCCCTGAGGGCTATGTCTTTTTCGGTTTTCCGACGCCCCAGAGGCCCACGTATTTTCGGTTTTCCAATGCTGAGACCCTAAGAAGGCGTACTCCACATATGAAATTGAAAACAAATCCTATTTTGATGATTTGAGGTGAATTATGAATGTGGTTTTTCAAACCCGCTATTGATATGAAATGTTAAGATGGTTGTAAATAATTCATTAGTTGATGACCAATGCTGTTTTTTCAAACCATACATGTCATGAATTTTCTGTTTGATTTTTTAAATTTGATTATTCAATTTTTAATTTAAGTTTAAAAAAAAATGTTTTAAATACAAGCATCATGTTATGGTAAAAACGTTTTTATATCAGATCTGTGGTCAAAGATACTGGGGTAAATGACGCATAACCATACCAACCGGAAATGTCTTTTAGCAGAAATAAATCCGGTTAGATTCCAAGCTTTTTCTGCAATCCCGTCCTCTACACTTGGCCTCCCTGATCAGCAAAACCCAATTTAAGTTGGAGTGGTTTCCCACCTCTGCATTTCCGCAAAGATTCAGTTTACATAAATATTGTCTCATTCCAAAACACCTACAATTATATTTTAAGAAACCGTCTGTGCAGAAGCAATGCACAGATCCGTATATATTAACATTCAGTTCTTGTATCAAGGGAGAGAACCTCAGTGTTAACCCATTATATATAATTTTTATTGTAGTGTCTCTGTATATTGTGAAGTCCCTGAACAGCAGATGGCCCTCTTCTGAATGTATCTCAGTCACCAGCTATAGGCTACCAGCAGACTGAATTCTAAACAGCTCCATCTGTTCTGTCTTTGTGCACATTCCGGTTACCAGTGCTGCAGTAGACTGGCAGCTTCTCACAACGGGCACCATTTAATGTTGGTACAGTGGAGATCGCATTGTAATGTATGCCTTAAGTATCAAATTGCTCCCATTTTAAAATTATTTTACCAGTAAATTTAGGATTAAAATGAGTAACTTTATTCACTCACACTACCGGTGAATTAGATTAAAGGCATAAGGACTCGGGATAAGGGGTATGATGACTATTTAAATTAAATCGCACAGATAAACCCGTCACTAGCCTTGAAAGAGGTCTCTGTTGTCAGTCATGAGAACGGATCTCCCCTGTGTCTCCAGGCCCGGGCAGATCCGTTAGCACAGCCCTGTGACAGCCTGTGCAGTGGCTTCTCTGGCCACACCCCTCTGATGGCTGGGTTCCGCTGCACAGGGAGCCTGTTGCTGTAAACCCCAGCAGGTTGTCTGCGCCTTCCTTCTGGACCCGCTGCTCTCTCTGGATCAGGCTGACAGGGCAACGTGACGTCATTCCCCCTCGCCAGATTTTGGTGTGTCTCCAACAGTGCTTCCGAAACCCAGGATGCCGTCGCCATCGATGTCAACCGGCCAGAATCCTAGTTCCGTCAGCGATGCGTAGATCAGGCAGTCTGTCCGGTCACTGTGCGGAGCCGCGCTGTTGTTGGCGACCGGGGCGGCGAGGCAGGCTCCACGCTGGGCCTGACTGAGCTGATCGATGAGCTTCACGTCTGGCGCCATTCAGGTGACGGGGCATGCAGAGACTGTCCTGTGCCACGGAGCTGTGGGCCAGTTGGCGTTTCCTGATGTCGACAACCTCTGCAGGCAATCTCCTCACAAGCGACCCGCTTTGCTGCATCGCCACGGAAGCCAGCCAGCTCTTTTAAAATACAGATCTGATTAGGGCGTTTGAGCCCTTTTCCAACGGCTACAGAGCAGACTGAGAACAAGTCTTGGTGTGGATTTGTTTTTCACTTCCATAACAAATGCACTTGTCAACATTAAGAGGCTGACAGCTAGGGAAGTAAACCCAAATAATAACCACACTTAAGCAGAGTGTTGAATAATGGGGCAGGCTGTTTCCTGCCTACCTGTCCCAGACACATGGAGCGTGGTTAATTCCATCAGAATCATTCTGATTGATTTTTATTTACACCCTACCCATCTGTCTAATACATTAATTAATTAATTAATTCTAACTCTCCTTATTGTTGCCTGTTGTGGTGTTTTTGTCTGATCCAGAGCACAGAACATTTAATCTATTGGCAGGAACCATTGCATCTTTCCTTTATAGATCCATATTGTTGGATAAATCAAACAAGAAAAATAACCACGCACTATTAATTAAATTTTACTCACTCACTGACACATTGCAACAAAATGCAACATATTTGATTTATGCATGCAATAACAGAATAAATAGAAACGGGTTTTATAAAAGTTTACGTTTTTTTTAACACCAACACACACAAAAAAAAAAACTATTTTAATTGCCGCATGGCAGCCATGAAGGATTTGGTTACAGTGCTATAGATGGTTTCAAAACATTCCACAATTTTTTGTTTTTGTGTGTGTATACATTTAAAACATCCCATGAAATCATCTAAGGGCAGATATTGATCCCTGCATGATGGTTTACTACTGTAAGAATATACATATTCAATATACATATAAAGTACTTATAATGGGAGACTATGCCACTGTGTTGCCATTAAAACTCTTCTTGATGAACGAACGTGTTTCTGGGACAGTGAATTAGTCAACTGGCACTGTCCACTGATCCCACAGGCATGTGTAAATTAGATAAAATATACGGGTAAATTACGGTTCCAGCTGAAATGGTCCACGATGAGAATGAAATTTCACAGGGCCGAACGCTCTGTGAAACGAGCCTTGCTGTAAAACATGTGATGTGTTGTCAGCAAGGAGGATAATAATACCATAATAAGGATAATACAATTATAATATGATACAATAATACAGATTCACCGGAAATTAATGGTAAAAATGAATGTGGGCAGAAGAAGATTTCGTTTAGAAGCCCTGAAACGTTGCCACCCAATGTGAATGATCCAGATAGACCAACTGTTTCCCATCATATAGCTGACCTCCCTATATCAACCATTGATAACTTCTGACGTCAATTCAGAACCTCCCGCCAGACACAGTACAAACTTTTTGATTCATGGAATTATGTGTGGACTTGTTTACGGTCTTATACGGGTTATAAATGTTAAAAAGTAGTTTGTAAAATATAGTATTCAAAAGTTTCTATTTTTCTTTCATTCAACGCCTGTTTCTAAAACTACCAGTCTCTACAGGCTCTTCATCTTCTTAACAAATTTCCATGTTGTAATTTATGTATGGTAAGTAACTAACTATTCTGCAAACGGTATGTTTCTCACAGATTTTGTGAACTGTGCTGAAAGATTAATTGGAGTCTTTCGGTGTAAGCTGAAATCTGCCCCTGTTCTAGATTGGTTATACGATTCAGTCAATCATTTAAGTTTATGTAGTTTCAGATTTTAATCCGCTTGGGTGATAATGTGAGCATTTTTATTGGAACAATCACTAAAACAATCCGGTAAAATTACATTTTCAAATCATCTTCGGTCTTGTGATTTAAAATCTAAAAAGGTATGACTTCTAATTCCCTGGTTTGCATCAGTTTTTACATCAATTCTTCCCTAAAGAAAGCATTTTTTAGCCAGTGTATGTTAAGATGGCCTAGAATATTAGATTTGTAATTTCATTTTAATTTATGAAACTGAAATTGCAAATCCATTGCTCTCATATAAATACAAACCTTCATGCCAGTTGCTTCAATTCTCCGAATCGCCGTTGTTCGACCTCTTGATTTAGAAACATGTCGAATTGCCTTTCATGCTAGGATATCCATGTTTTCATTAAGCCCTTCGACCCTTTTATTTTTTAACACTGACAACGGCTGCCGTGTAACTGAAATGTAACCCGCTCTCAACAGATGAATTGACAACAAGGTCATCCAAAGTGCAAGTTGCATGATTTGTTTTCTGTGTTCGAAGTCCCAATTCCATGTCCTCTTGTTCAGAGGTTCTGCTCTTAATTAGCACTGAGGATTCCAGTGACTAGATCCATCTGTTTCTGTATCCCAGCAGCTGTGTTCATGTCATGAGAAGACTGGGTCCTCACATTGACATGCATTCTAATGCCTTTCTTCAGGCTCTCCTTCCCAAGTACAAAAAAACAACCACTAAAACGTAGCTCGTAAATAGAGCCCTCGATGTCCCGAAGCCCTTGCTCTCCTCGATATGTTGAGATTGCTTCCCTACAAAAAAAACTTCCTCATTACACCTGAAGTTCACATAATTATTCTTACAGTGAATGTTATTCCTCTCTCTGGTCCAGAGTTTTTCTGTTGCAGTTTAGAACCATCCATCTTTCGATTTAATAGTAAATAGGAGTATGTCCTTAATTCCTCGCTAAATTATAACCTTGACCTCACTGAATGCATGGGGATGTAAGTGTATTAAGTTGAAAATTGCCTAGTGCAGTGAAATTTAATTGAGTTAGACAGTTCATGACACACACCAAAATCCCTGACGTACTCATAATGCTACAGGTGTGAAATATGCCAAGACTACGCCGTAGAAACACAATGCACATGTTCTGCTAAACAAACTGTTTGTTTCAGCAGATATTGGGTTACCTCAGTTTTGGCTCTGCTTCAGCAAAGTGTCTCCTCACGAAGGTTCTCAACGTCAAGACAATCTGCCTCCACTTCCTTCCTCTGATTTGGTATCCATTCTTGCAGGATTTGTGAGCCATTTACTGATAGTCGATGCAAATCAACAACGATGTGATCACAATGGTCAGGTGAGATGGCAGTTATAAACAAAAACTGGAAGGAGATTTGTATTTTATTCTGTGACGATCGGAGAGCAGTGGATGTAAAAGTATTGGCTGACGGCAATACTTTTAAACAATTACCGTGCTACCGGTTCGAGTCACTTCTTGTCATTTGTAGCAGTCATTTTGGAGCGACACGCTGTCTGTCTTGTGCATTATTTAGGCCATAAACTGCCTTTACCAAGTTTTTATCCGTTTGTGAATTACAAGATGTCACTCCAATTCTCTTTTAAGCGATGCCGTATTGTCAAGAATGTCCTTTTATCTTTCTTTGCTTACAAGCGGTTATTGAAGCTGTAGTAATCGGAGACACTAGTGAATGAAAAACTGGATGTCACTTCTTGCAAAATACTTCTTTTTTTTGCTTTGCATGCCTTCTCTGCATTTGACCTTTTTAAAGGCTATGGTTAATCACTTGACATAAAACAATATCACACAGTGCAGAGTGCTGCCTTGTGGGATACCAGGAAACTGTAAAATCGTAGGTGGTACCATGTCGATCCGAATCCTAAGATTCTAATTTCAGGACAGTCAAAGGTTGGAGCTACCGTGAGCGTGCAAGAAACTGCTCGGCGACGAGCTGAGAGAAACCCTGCCACTGCTCTGCTGAATGTGTGACGCCACTGTGATCTCCAGTCACAGTCAAACGCCAGATCATAGGGCGCAAACAGCAGATCCACTCGGGAGAAGTTGCTTGCAATTTAAATTGTGAAATTTTAAAATTCGTTGGTTTGCAAAGATTCATTCGTCTATAGCTATATGATTGATGTTTTTTGCAATTTAATATCTGGCACCAATTCAAAATCAAGTTTTTAATCTCAAGAATTCTGGAGGTTAATATAGTCTGTTACCAATTCATCATTGAATCATTGTTCAAATCTCAGCCATACAGTCCCCAGAGTAACTCATGAATTCTCAATATGGTTCCTACAGTCACTACTGAGAAAAATGGTTTAAATAAGAAACGGTATTGCAGGGAATTATGGGGTAGGGAGATGCAAAAAAAATCTGCCTTGATCTTATCAGTGCTCACCACTGGTTAACCAGGGCTACGTTCCCTTGACAATGGAAATTCCCATGGCTGCATCTGCACCTGAACATAATTGCTCATCACTGCACCTGATGGCGCTTGGGACGCGAAAGCTGAGCCAGAGAGGAGAAGGGGAAACTGTGGGGGGGGGGGGGAAGCGACTCTCCTCCTTAACAAGCTTGTAATGTTTCCAGCTCATGAGTCCTCCTCAAACTCCTGCACAGTATTCCGGCTGCAGCCTTTAATGGTTAACCCTTGCTGCCTCATCTCTCTGATAAATACAGACATTAAAACTATTAGCGAATCAAGCATGACTGCATTTGAAAGCCTTTATCCAAATGTGAAACTAGGTCAAACAAGATTTATCAGATACAGAATCTTCAGACGACATCTGAAAACCTGGCCGGCTTACAATCCTCCATCTACGGAGGTTGTACTTGCACTGAAATGCTGAAAAATTCAGTAATTCAAAACAGCAATGACCATACATGCACAATTTCTGTTTTATTTAAAACATTCTGTGACGTAAAGACTGTCCTGTAGACACTAAGAATAATTTTGTAACTCTGTAGTTATTAGTAACTTCATTTTTTTTTTTGATGCATTATGAATGGTATGACATCATCTACAGCAAGGTGACCAAAAGACGTGTTGGATAAAATGGACAAAAATTGACCTTTACAGCCTACACTTGTCTGGGTAACTGAAGCGGAAGGGTTCCTGAGATGGCTTGAAAGGAGGAAACGCCTCTCCGTGGAGAAAGCTTTGACGGAGAACAGAGGCTGGTGTTTGGTTTAGTTTGTTTTAGATTTTATTTATTCTAACCACGGTAACTTCTCCAGTCTTCCAATGTTAATACTAAAATGGCAAATACAGAATCTAAGGGGAAAACCAGTCCAGAATATTCTGTTGCTGTACGGAACAATGGCTCTTTCGGGAGAAAAGACGTGATTTTTATTATCCCCATTTGTAATTAAAACGTATTTGCAAAGCTTTGACTGGGCGCCCAAAAGCAGGAAAATGGCGCGGAGACACAGATTAAAGTTGTTCTGAAGATCAAGATCTGGGACACTCCGCAGCAACGCTAAGGAACACACGAACAAGAGGTTACCATTGCTGTTTGTAAAACTGCAAAATGGCTTTAGGGTGAAAAATTTGAGACCCAATTCTGTTCAATCTTTGAGCAGCAACATGAGAGTGAAGGGGTCAGGACGTCCCAGTCTGTGTTAATTGTTTTCTGGACCAAAGTAAGTGAAGCCTGATTTGAGAGCCTGGCCGATAGGAAAATAACCCGCATGAGCCATTCATCCCCAGATAGATGGCTAGCAAAACAACCAAAGAGCTGCCAGCCCCAGTAAGCTCCTAATCCACAAGCCAGTCTCCGCATTGGACGTGAACACAAACTCTGACAGGCGATGCTGCAGAATGCTGCACACACCTGGTGCTGAACATTTAGCTTATTTTGAAATATGAACTGTGGAATGAACGGTAAACTAAAAGTTTTTCCGGATCTCACTCTGCCTTGAGTAACGCACTCAATCAATCAATCAAATTTGATTTGATGTTTAGCACTTTTCACAAACACGATGTTGCAATGCTCTGTAAGGATTAGTAAACGAGAAAAAAAATTTTTTTTTACCCATGTGGTACAATTGTGGCTTTTAAATATGGAAGTCAAGTTTGATGCTTATAAATTTATAGTAACACACATTTCATGCAACTTAATTAAATCATGTTAGGACAAAAATAAAAATTACCTGGACAAGATTCCCTTTTAACAACTGTCAATAATACACAGAACAAAATTAAATGCTTTAAAGTTTGTTCCTGAAATTTACAGCAACGGTTTTGTTGAACTTTAGAGAATGTGTTCCATAAAAGACTGAAAAATATAAACTTAGTGAGAATAGGCACATCTGTAATCCAGGGAGCACATGGGCGTAAATTTTTTGAGGAGGGCAGAGTTTTGAACACCCCCATGGGCTTGACGAATCCTGGGAGGATTCTGGAGTCTTAATCCTGTCCCGTTACTTTCCTCCTTATTGTGTTACCAGGAGAGAGAGATGAAACTGTGTCTTTTGTTGGATTACAGCAAAACGCTGTGTCTGAAGCCAATATCTCAAATGTGCAGATATCCTAATCTGAACACCGAAATTACTGTAAGTGACCTGGCCCTTCATTTGCTACCATTTTTAGTATTAACATAAATCTATGCGTGCCTTAAAAATATTACTGCTTATACTGAACATATTAACGATTGCAGAATTTTAGTAAAATGTGTGGGTTTGGCACGATTGGGGCATGTTTCCCTATCTGTCTGTACCTGTAGTCGCAGGCATGAAGACGACATCTAAAATTGTATCCGCATTTGTGAAAGTTCTAAAGTAACGGTGAAAGTACATTTTGTTTTGCATGATTGCTTAGAAATGGAGTGAAGGAAATAACTCGAATTATAATCGACTATTTATTATGTGTATATATATTCTTTGCGCGTTCCCTCGTCAATTTGGAAAGGCCAGGTGTGCTGCTGCTCTGCTCTTTGTTACAGATCCAGCCACCACTCATGGCGAGGGTGAGGAAGTCTCCTAGGAGCCAAACACATTGGGGAAAAGGGCTTCCAGACTAAGCCTCTCGGGAGGTCGGTTGAATCCGGCGTTGTTGTCGTCGTTTCAGAATAACCAAAGCTACAAGAACACTTAAGGACACAGATAACAGATATACTACAGCAGTGGGTTCACATGTGACTCTATTTCGTTTTATAAAAAAATTGGTAAAATGTAATTATGGTATGGAAAGGTCCAATTTTTACTGAAAGCTTTTTGCTGTGATTTGAGTGGAAGGGAGCTTAATGGCTAAGCCCCAGAGTACATGATCAAGGTGCAACTCCCGTGGCTGCTCTCGCTCGCTAACAGAAGCAGGCTGTGTGGCCGTGGCATCTGTGAACATGGTAGTGTTCCCTCGCACCGTTCAGAATGACTGCGTCTGCTGATAAAAGTCGTGATTGTGTTTGGCGTGCGCTGTGAGTGGGGCCTGAGACTGCCGGAACACGGATCTGAGAGATTGTGGGTGTTGTCTGAGTCACGGGCAACAAGGAGAGGAATTCACCATGACCTCCCACACACACTGGGTGAATTTCACAGTCTATTCCAGTGCAGTTGGGAAACAGAATGGAAAACAAGGCGTCTTAATTCACGTTTGTGAAGTCAAATATGTTAGTACTTTTGAACATGATTAAGCCTTTCTGGAATCCAATGTCATCAATAATACAGAGGAATTGAACGATATTTATTGAAAGGCCAATAGTTCATTAAAAAGTTGAATCATACCGTTTCGAAATCCCAGCCCCTAATTCTTTGTATAAATTTTTATTTATAATTTCCTTTTGCAACATTAAACAGGATTTAATTTTTAATCTCATAAATTTAAACTTGAGTACTTCCGTAAATGATTTTACACTCATACCCCTACTGTTGTTTTGTTCCTTAACATTGCTATTGCTGCAGTACCGCAATCTCGCAGCTGTAATTTGATCCCGCTTCATGCGGACTGACTTTAACGTCATCCAGCTTCGTTCAGAGATGTCTAAACTGTTAGCACTGATAGACTGGAGCTGCTCTTTCTGACAGGTGATTTGCATGACAGATGAGTTCCGCGTTGGCAGCTTTATTTTCAGCAGGAGCAAACTGGTCTAACATGCTCGGGAGTTTTACACGCTTTATGAGAAGGTAATGGGTACAGATGGTAACATTGAAATTAGATTTCCATAAAAATATCATTTTCACCCATTATAATTGAGTAAATTGGATGTCATCATTCGTTGGTATAAATTCCTTTACTTCATTTATACATTGATATTAATATGATTTTGATCTGGATAAGTAATTTTTTTTTGCTTTATTGCCTGACGCAAAGTAAACAACATGTTGCTGATCCAGAAACAAACCCAATAGTCTGCATTTTGAACGTGAAACCCTTATGGTATAGATTTTTGTTGGGAATTTGGTGTTTATGGCCGACCAGCAAATCTCTGGAAAAGGATTTGCGTCACTATGGTGAAACCTCCTGAATGTATGATCAGTTAAGCACAAACCCCTGTGAGTGAGAGGCTGAAAATAATCTTTATTGTCCGGCCACAGAATCCATTAAGGTTTAATACACTCGGTGTAAAGCGTCAGCTGCAGAACATTAGGACAAGTGTAACCTTTTAAAGTAGTGTTTTTTTTTCTCATGACCAAAATCACACAGCGAGTATCTGGAGTCCATTACCTCCCCAGGCACTTTATATGGTGTCTCTGAACCAGCAATGTGAGGTTTTTCTGTGTCTGGACCGATACATCCCCGCTCCAAAGTTCTGTCTGGGTCCGCATTTGTGATGGGAGTAGTAATGGATATAAATGCATTGCCCCTACGGTGTCAGCAGTCTTGGCAAGGAGGTGATAAGAGGAGGTTCACGCTCGCCTCCACGGTGTCCAAATTCTCTCCCTCTCTTTCGTGGATCAGCGCTAACAGACGAGCATGGCCAACGTAGCTAGCGTTCAATCAGTCACACGTTTACGTCACGTGTTTGTTTTTTTTCCTCGTTTATTTGATAGATTTAAAAAAAGAGCACCAATAGAAAAATACATTGAATACAAAAGAAAATAAGACCAAAAACCTAGCCTTGGCTTTCGTTAAATAGGCTTTTTGATATGATATGAACTCTTGATCACCCTTCAAAATCGACATCATTTACGCATCGGTGCCCATCACTACAGATTATAAGGTTTTTAAAAAGTGACGCTACAGAATCTAAATTCTTTAATTGGAATTTTAAAACCAACATTCTAAATAACACTGTTTTATTTTGTGGTGTTCTGTGGGTTTTTTTTATTAATACGTGGGAACAGTATGGAATCTCTTTGCTGAGGTATGGATGTAGAGGTTTTACATGTATAGCTGTTTTTTGTAGAAATCCCTTTTGAGGGGATTAATTTAAGAAACACTGTCTTTTTTTTTGTTTTTTGTTATATCCGGCTCTGCTCCACTTAGCATCCACTGCCACCCTATGTAATCTCGTTTTTTTTTTTTTGTGTGACAGCCCATCTATTGGGATGGATATGTGTGTTTGGGTCGCCTCTCATGCCAGCCAAGCTAAAGTAGGCCTCCTCTGTGTTCTGTGAGCGGGGGGGCTCAGGGGACTCCGGAACTCGGGTCAGTGACACAGATTTAAAATCCTTCCACAGAGAGACTGTAGCTCTGTCAGACCCCTGGGGATTCCTCGCCCGTTTCTCCCCTCAGCACAGATGGTGAAAATGTTCCAAGCCCACTCAGCGACTCTGTACTTTTCAAAAGAAGGAAAATAACCGCTGAAAGGGCCTTAACCTGCCATGTTCCACATAATAAATATACAAAATGCATAAATAGTTGTGCAGTTAAGAAGGTGCACATTAAAATGCCTGACTATTTTACATTGCGCTCGGAGTGAATTTTAAAGCATGCACAAAGTGGATTAAAAGAATGTGAATGTACTCGGAGCGTCAGTACTGCGTAAGACAGGGAGCGGAGAGGAAGGTATCCATGTTATGAAGGCAGTGTACACAATGGCTCACGTAGGTCTCATGCCCTTTTCATTCACGATTCACACTCGGGTCACAAAGTGGATTGGATCAGAGCAGGGGATCTGACCGTGGATCGGGGCAGGGTGAGGAAGTGAGAAAGGGTGATTTTTGTCAGGGATTGTGAGGTGGCAACAGATATAAGATGCGTGCTGGGGTTTTATTCAGGAAAGGGGAAAAAAGGAAAGTGCCAGGTTCTGCTGAGTGTTTGGATATGCTCACCCGTAACCCCTGTGGCTACAGAGTTGGGAACCCGAATGTAACCGTAAAAACCGGGCGACAACTGGGTGGACCTGATTGGATATTTCCGTATAATCTTTGGTCGTGTTTTACCATGACTACGGATCATTTCAGTATAGTTAAGTAACCTTCCTGAGAAGCCAAATCGCATTTAGTGCAAGTCATCACACAGAGAAACATCTGTTCGAAGTTCATGATGGTGAAGTTAATTGTTGCTCATGCTAAATCACTCCAAATAAATATTTTTGCTCACAAGAGATTGCTAGTGCTGTCGAGTGGGATGAAAAAGAAGCACAGTGCTGTGGCTTGAGAGAACAACGCCGTTAGCTGTCTGTTCATCAGAATAACGGAACTTCTGCCCGAGTCAGCTTTCCTTTGCCATTATCTCACTTCAGCACTGGGATTTGAGTTAAATCACAGGAAGACTGATGGCCAATCACCCGCCCATCCTCTGTGTGTCCATCTTCCCTGGTCGACAATTGGGTTAATGGGTTTACAAAGAGGAAGGAAGAAGTCTCTATCTTGGCACAATAAAAGGTTAAGTAACTCACAGAAAGGCTACCCCCACGGAGGTTTACCCTCTGCTGAAGTTCAACAGCGCCCCGGTCTATTTTTTTTTTTTTTTTTTTAGTTCTGGAGCCCTGTGTAATTTTTACTTGATTAATACCATGAAGATGTTTAATTTACAGATGTAAATAAGTGTGTTTTTAGGGTGGGACATATCCTCTTATTGAAGCTCTTGGGCTACAGTAGTCTAAAATAACTCATTCATATAATCGTGAAGTTTTCAGCTAAAGGCTAAGTAAATGTAATTGTTTATAATGAGGAAGATGCTGTCCACAATTTTAGAAGTTTAGGGGTTTCAGGTATAAAATTATCTCCAGTGGAACATCATTCAAGATTTAAAGATGACATATGGAGGACATAGCTCCAAATGTAGCCAAATTCCCAAAAGTAACAGATGTTGTCATTGTTTTCAGAAGAAATGCTTAAATCAGAAGAACAGAAGTCACATATAACTTGATGTTGAAATTACAACAATCAAACATTATATTTAAGTTGGGTTAATGTTTCTTTTTGTGTATTCCGTTTGTGGCTAAATTTACATAATTATTTAAAAACGTATTTAATTTATGATTTGATGCGCATACTATTGGTTTCTCTGTTCAGCAATGATTGCGACTATGAGTCCTAGAACTTTGAATACTATGAAGATTATGAACCGGGTCAAGGCCATTTCATCCAAACCATTTCACTGATTACGTTATTCATCATGAGCACCTTGTGCCGGACATGACATTGAATATCAAAACGGGTCTTTATGCGTCAACGGGTTTTACTACATGGGACATTTTATTTTATTTTTTATTTTTTTGTAGGTTGTCCAAGTATTGTATCATAGCGGTTTTATAGACAGCTTGGAAAGGATTATCACATTTGTTTGATATATAATGTAATATATAATTATTATTAATTATTAATATGTAATTATATAATGATTATAATGAGTTGGTACTATAGAGAACAAATGAACAATACACAACACTTTTAGCTGGGGATTTGTGAGTGACTGGACCATAGAGCTTTCTGGATCTCTGATATTTTTAGAAAATTAGGAGACCCGGCCAGGGATTAGCTATGAAGACTGCGTTGGCATGCTCTGCCGTTTTTACAACGCAGACCCGCTTTACCGGGGATTGCTCACAGAGACATTCTGGCTCCCAGCCATTTTATGATATTGACAATACTCGTGAGGGATTGCCACAAATTTTAATAAGTCTCCAACCACCTCCCCAATGAAGTAGGACTCTGAATAATCCTCTTTGTAGTTTTGTACAATTGTATAATCAGGTTCCACATGGGAGCACGTCGTGTCAAACTAACTAGCAACGAAATTACACAAAGAGGATGTTGCTATTGGTTTGTCTGTCTGTGTGCCAGAGAGAGAGAAAGCATTCCATAAACTTTAAACGTATTTGACTTGCAGAGTCAACATTAACACATTTTCACATTTAAAGGCTCCGCTTTATAAAAAAAGACCCAACGGGTCTGAGCTCTGTCCTCAGCCCCATTTTGTCCCAAATGTCTGTCTGTGGGGACTGTGGCATGGACCGGATTGTCACTGTAAACTTGTCTGTGGGCTCTTTGACACGTCATGGGAAAGCTTCAGCCTATTGGCCTACACAGGTATTACTGATTAATGAACTTAAACTCAGAAACACTGTATTATTGATTGGCCATATTTTTCTTTAAAAAAACAAAAAAAAAAACTCTGTTTTTGCTTGACCTGAACTGGCTATTACAATTACCACTCAATAAAATAAAGACTTGACAAAATAAATATACTGACATTTAATAAGCAAACTAAAGTCAGTTTCCCCCCGTCTCACGTTTCCTTGTATACTGATACCGGTGTGACTCAGAAAAAGGGGTAATGTGTAGCAGTTTCTGTAAGCGACACTAAGAGATGGGACGTAAGTCTCATAGTTGTGCTGTCAAAAAACATTTAGGGCAGTTTATGGAAAACAAAAGTTGTGTTCAGGTGTATGCGGTATGTTTAGAGACGGTTTAAATTGAAATATTTGAGCTGGATTGAGGGATCAATCGGCAATATCGGTGCTGGGTAAATTAGTCAGGGCAAAAGCATTGTGGGTATTATGGGTGTTATGGGAGATTGCATGGGGTGTGAATGGGTCTTTCCACTAATGTAAAGATCAGCCAAATCATTACAGAAGTATGTTTCTCTACAGAACTAACTAATGTGAAAAATGCATTCGAACTACTGCTGATTGTTGATTTACGGACATAGACTTTGCCAAGACAATACGAGTAGGTTTTTTGTTCCAGTGTCCAAGCGTATGTTTCGGTGCTGTAATATTCTTGTCTGGTGCCTAACCTGCCATTTTAAATAAAAACTTGAGAGGAATAGGGGGAGGATTCAGGTAACTGGAGTCCGTCCTGTAATCCTTTGATCATTTACCTTCTATAACCCTGGCTTATCTTGCCAGGGAACTAGCCTCCTGTATTAACCTGCAAAATTCAGCAATCATCACAACAGTCTGAGCGCCGTTGTCTGAGGTTCGAGCCATCCATTGATGTGTGAGACCGTATGGAAATTGTTGGCACGGTGCGGTGATTGGGAACTATTTAAATATTTAGCTAGCAATAGCCTGTAAGAGGCAGTCAATTATGCACAAATAAAAATGGTGATGCACTTCACGATTTGCATCCAGGACACTGATTTAAATAAAGAAGTGTGGAGTTTTAATCTTCTCTCCTCATATGACATGATCCGGAACAATCCCCTAATCCTCAAAAGACCATCTCGCTGATTACGAGACGAACAAGTCTTCATCTGCTGCTTCTCATTGATGTTGGAGTTTTTTTAGGTGACTGACGCTCTCAGACGCTGAAGCCTAAACGGAGAGAAGAGTGAGCCACAGAAAGATTGGACGTTTTTTTTTTTTTTTTTAAAGCATACATTCCAAGCCTAAGTGCTGCTGAATGACGGGCACAAAAACCCCAAAGCAGGAATAATGTTCAAAGAGGCTTCCATAGACCGGGAGATTCTCAGTTCTCAGCGGGAAGACGAGGCTCTGGAGAGGGCTGTAGATGTAACTGCGGTTAACGTACAAAGGGAAGCGCTGTGTTCAGTTATTATACATATGTGGCAGCTGATCCTTTAACTACTCTAATTCAGGCTCATTTTCCCAAGTAACTAGCCTCTTTGGATGAGCTGCGACTGTGACCAATTTTCACTGCTCTCTGAGCTTTAGTGAGTAGGCTTTACTTTGTATTTATTCCGTGGCAGATGTACAGTGTTGTTTTTTTCGGTTGTATGCAAAGAGAGCAGCCACAGATGAGGTGGGTTTGAGAAACGGAATTAAAGGCCTAAAAAAGCGGGAAGAGAATGGGAAGTCTGAAGACCCCTGACTGTTAACGACGTAAACCCGTATCAAACTGACTAACCTCCCCATGCGCAGCATCTGTCATTTGGTATTCTGTAATTATTTAAATGGCTAGCAAAGGCCTGCAAAGAGTCAGTTAATTAAGCATAAATGTGTTTTTTTAAATGACATTTTAAAATATCAGCGATGTACTTCACTATCTGAAGCCCATACATACCACTGATATTAATTAGTGAAGAACAGAGCATGGTGTTGGTCTTCTGTCCTCGTCAACGTTGTCCTGAACACTACCCTGATCCTCATAAGACCATGGTTTACAGGTTGTAGGTGTAAAAGCTCCCATCTGCTGGTTCACGTTGCTATTGAACAAAGCCTGTTTTTTAGGTCTCTCCTCTCAGACAGGGACTGCTGAAGGGAAGATAGAAGGGACATCTGAATGATTGGATTTAAAATAAAAAGCCTTCATCCCCAGTTTAAGCACTGCGGTATCACAGACACAGAAATCAGAGCACACAGGGCGTTTTTCTGCAGGTGGAATGTGAAAAGAGGCTCCCACAGACAGGGGGATTATGTAGGTCTCGGCAGGAAGAGGAGGTTTCGGTAATGGCGTTCGGTGTGACGGGTGTTAACCTACCCAGAAAAGTGCTGTGCTTGAAGACTAGACGTGACGGACAGGGGGCTGATGGGTACACACGGTGTATTGGATTCAGATGGCCCCCTTGGTTGTATCTCGCCAGGATTAAAACTGAGTGGAAAGTGTGAATGCAACTCAGAGTCTAACATCCATTTCCTGCTCCCGAGCGGTTTGTCGTCGTGTTAAACACGGAGGGGGGGTGTTCAGAGTCAATGGGCCTAGACCTCCCACATTAACTGTACTGAGGACAAGATGGTGCTCGTGGAAGCTGCCCGTTAAAGTGATGTATCGGCGTTGTGTCGGATGACTTTCTCTTTTCAAACTAAACGCTGGAATGTAGCTTGAGTTGTTTTCCGCGTTGCATGTCTGAAAGATAGAATGATGCATGTATTGCACTGAGGATTTGTTTCTCAGAAGAGCAGCTTTCAAGAATTCTCTAAACATGTTTTGTTCACATTTTACACTTTAATTAATGTACCTCAAAGCATAATGCATCCCCTTCAATGTTGGAAAATGTGTAGTCTGGTGTCAGTTATATTGCCTATTACGTAGGTGGTAAAGTGCATATTAATGCCTACAGCTATGTTCTGTCAAGTAGGGTACAGTCACTTTCACTGTATTCTTTTTCTTCCAATGAAATGAACTAAGTGGCCTGTATGGTTTTGTCTGATTGTTAATGCTGGTAATGGCAGTAATGTTTATATGAAGTATAGAAATGGAAGAAAATGAATGTATAAAAACACAATCTTTTTTTGACTTTTTATTTTTCCAAAGACGTTCTTTGTTTTACTTAAACTGAAATGCTGAATTGGCAGTTTCCCTTTTTCAAAAGTCCCCTCCCCCTCCCATTCTTAATGCCTGTTTTTTTCAAAAGTAGCTGACTGTGTGTGTGTGGGCTGTGAAGATGAATTGTTTGCTACATGCTTCTTTAAATCAAAGGCGAATGAAAACCTTTTCTTTAATCATATTTCGTGCTGACCCCACTCATCTCTGTCGCTTGTAGTTTAAGAGCTGCCACCGCTCATCTGGCTGTTGTAGACTTGCTCAAAACGTATGTTTGCATTTCTACTGCTTATTTAAGTAATGCTACAAATATGTTTTCAGAAATTCATCATAACTAAGTGATTTACTACAACTTTTACTTTCTGTATTTAAAGGGTACGTATTAGGTCGTCTTAATTGCGATTCACTATCGTTTTATAATGATTTTATTGTCTTGATCATTAGCTAATTGCTAATATGTTCAATATGACCTATATATGTGAGAAAAATCCCAATAAGGGGACTGGGGTATGGCGTTTTTCCTCTAATAACAGGAAGCGTCTTCTTCAGAATGAAAAGCCAGGTTATCAATACTCCTTACTAAAACAGCAGTGGTGAACACACTACCCAGTTGTATTCTAGCTGCATTAATCTGCCCTCCATTTACCCCTCTATGATTATTGTTATTTTAAGAAATATCATTATCAATTAGTCTCTGGTTCTCCAACAATGTTTATAAAATAAAAAAAAACCTGTATCAGACTTACTATCAGAGCTGCAGAAATCAAGCTCTGATTTTCTTCCACAGGCAGAATAATTTTCATTAATATCACCAACACTGGTTGTGACAACTGCGGCATCGTTTAAGGAGAGAATTCAGGGCCCTTCCGTTCTGGTGACTCCTTAAAGCCCCCATCACACCCTATCCATGGTTCAGGGATCCTCCTGTGCCAGACAGTCCAGGGGCATGCCTGGGCGACTTGATGAAGACTTGATTAATCGGCAATAGTTACAACTTGGCTAACTTCCAGCTCAATTTTATCCTGTTCTTTAGCTGCTTAGCAGACCAGGGGACACGGGACCCATCATTAAGGGGAAACAATGTTTCTGTGAGTGCTGCTTATTTACCAGCGAAAAACATAAAGACAAACGACAACAGTTGACACGCCGCAGGCTCAGCATCTGACCTGAGAGCTGCTACCTCCCGAGAAGCCAACAGGGGGCACTGTTGAGGGACAAGCCAAAAACCAGATCACAGAGCTCGGTCTGTACTCCGGATGAGCGACTTTCACGACTGAGTCACCCGGGAAAGGTTTAAGGGTTGTTTTTCTGCAGCACGGGTCTCTGGGCCTCACACTGCCACACTGCGGTATCTCGCGGTGACCCAGTTTTTTATAGACATTTAGAGCCCCACTTATACCCATACCCAGGCCATCTCGACTTTAATGCGGTCACATGGGTAACTATTTCTCAAAGAAAATACAAACTCACAGACTAACTGTGGTGTCATGCTAACGTGCACACTATGACCGACATTACGCTCAACCTCCGTCGGGAACACAGAGTAAGGACACTCGTGCCACACCTACGCTATGGGATACCTGGATCGCAGTGTCCGGTCTTCAGCTACTCCATTATGCTGTCTGTCACAAGGCTTTTCAATCAAACAGTATCTGTTTGCTCTGAACAAAAAAATCTGGAGTCAATAAGGAAAAAACTGGAAATTGACTCGTAGACAACTCCGGGAAAATAGCATTCTACGTCCGCTCTATACCCAGCGGTGTTGCAACATTAACAACATTAAAGGATAAGATGTTCTTTTGCAAACACAATCCAAAAACAAAATCCGCTTAGTTACTGAGCTGAGAATCATTTTAGGGCAGAACTGCAAACAGGACAGGGATGTATTCACACCGGTGTGGGTGTTTACGTATGACACCGTTGTCCAGAAAATGAGTTATGCTAGGCCGTCTTATTTAAATACTAAGATCTGAATCTGATTCCAAGATTGTATGAGTAATGTTTCTGTTGAACCATATCATGCATATACATAGATTGGTGTACGAATACATTTGACTTAATTAATTAATTAGGTGATTAACATAATTAAATGTTGTCATGTAAAAAAAAAAACCAAAAAGTGATTATACGAACTTGCAGAAGCAGGAAAATACAATGCGTAGATATCCTGAAACTGGGCTTTGACCAGACCCCTCACGGACAGAGATTCATCAGAGATCCAGTTCCTCTGCAATTTGGGAGTTAAGGAAGAACATTTTAGAGGATTGGAAAATAAAGGCCTTGTTTTCTAAATCTTAATGAACTTAAATGTTAGAGATGGTGTTCTAACGTATTTTGAACGTCACTCCCGTACAGATGTTGTTTAAAATTATCCTGTGGTTATACCATAGACTGTAATAAGATCATGAAAACCAGTATATACTGAAACCTATTATCTGTAATGCACGTGGATATAGGTTATTGTTACCTCATGTTCACTAGACCACTATATGTCGAATGCTGAAGAAAAGTTTTATATATCTGTAAATATACATACATTTCATTGGTCGGAAATTCAGTTGAACTGGTTTGTAACTGTAAATCGTGAGTATAATAGAGTTATAATCCTGCTAACTGTGGACGGGGGAACAGAGAAGCGGCAGGAAACGGCGCACAGTTTCAGCACCACGGACAGCAGGTGGCCGCAGGCACACAAGCTCTGCGCGTGCAGCACCACGGACAGCGGTCGCACAGGGAATTACTCCCCGAGTAATGTTTTCATTTATACCCTGCGAGTATAAACAGTGGTGGAGAGCCTGTCAGAGAAGTAACTCACCCACAGCCTTCTTTTTTTTTACAACACAGAGTGTACTCTGGTAAGATTCTCCTGCGAAAGGTTGTTCTGTGTCTCAGTCTGACAAGCTTGGCTCTGGATTTCTGCCATTGGGGGAGAGTGGTATTATTACATTCACCGTATAGGTAAAAACTTCTGCATTATGTCTAAATAACATTACACCATCAACATATAAACAAGCAACGTATGCACAACCGCTGAACGAATATACAAGTCTGGATCTGAATAAAAATTAACGCACACAAAAAAAAAAGGGCCATAACGGGAAGCTTATGGTTGAATTGTATAGATTTAATTACATTTGAGACTTTATGTGTTTTACTTTAAAATAATCAATCATTTATCGATTAATTAAAAGGGAGCAGACCGCATCCCTCTGTTTATTATGTGTTATTAGTTATCTTTAGAATATTCGATTTAGAATCTTTAGAATCTTAGAATCTTTGCTTTAGAATCTTTACAATCTTCGCTTTAGGATCTTTAGGATCTTTGGAATATTCGCTTTAGGATCTTTAGAATCTTTAGATATAATATATCTAATGCCACAAAATGATTGCTGGAAAATTCTAATCCAAAGACAACCGTTATAATCCACCCATCACAAGGGACAGCTTCTTTATGTGTTGCCAACGCCTTGTTAACAATGAAGGTAACCAACACCCGTATCGTGCCCCACGTGATCATGATATTTGGAATTACACTAGGGAGGACTGAATTCCTGGAGGGGGAGGAAACGATGCGTGTTCCTAACATTTGTTAACATATGGTTTACTTAAAATGTCATTAGGCCTAAACGCGAAAAAAAAGTACTAAGCATTAGATTAAACTTACGTTTCAGAGTGTTTAGCAAATCTACAATTGATCTAGAAACATTTTTATTGGACAGTAGTGTAAAAGAATACCAAATACCGTAAGGGTGTATAGAGGAAGTAAAAACGGTAGCTAAATATTGAAAAATATCTTCTGATAAAACCATGAAATAGACTTTTGTCCCGCCAGTCCCAGAGCCTTGTGTCAGGTCCATGGCACATAGCCACTCTGCTGAATCTCAGTTGGCTAGGTGGGTAAGACCCCGATGTGGAACGCAGAATTGTGCGGGGGGGGGGCAATATTGTCTCCCCTTGAGCCACAGACATAAATTACATACTTTCTATTATGCACAGTGAGGCGCGATCTATAAAAAAAATGCAGTAAAAGTAGAACATTTTCTAAAATTAATACCTTTTAATAGTTCCTTTCTTATCTTTTCATTCTTGGATAATTCCATTAGCGGTGAGCAGGCTGGGGGCGGAAAATCAAGGCCCCCTCAAATGCGCAAATCAATACGAAGACCACCTGGGCATGGCAATTCATTTTCTAATGCTTTCTTTCACTACCCACCAGTGTGACATCCTGAGCAAATCTGCTTTATTAATTCCCTAATTCTATTCTGTGCCACGCTGAGACGGGGAAACGACCAATTCACAAACTTAAAAAAAAAAAAAACATCAGTTAACGTTTTTCCTGTAAGGTGACGACATCTGTCAGGTTAAGTCCGATTTTTGTGCAGATCACAGCACAGAGACGGTACTTATTAAAGTTGTCGATCTCCTTAAAGCCTCTGAAAACAGCTCTATGTCAGTACTAGTGTTTCACGGCTTTGCTGCTGCCTTTGACACCATTGACCATCACATCCTTATGAATAGATTTGGTATTAAAGGCAGCTCCTTCTCCTGGTTTAGGTCACCCATAACGGATGGAACAGCAGTAAATGGTGACCTTTTATATTTAACTGAAGCCAGGTACGGTTTCTCACAAGGTTCAGTCCCAGGTCCCTTCCTCTTCAAACTGTACCTAGACGTTACCGCTAGGGATTATTATTTGCAAAGTTTCATTTCAACTGCTGTGCAGATGACACACAGC
>JAOVYW010016112.1:2049-19884 GCA_025775045.1 Hiodon tergisus | reverse complement strand
TGCCTGGCTGCCTGTGCCTGGCTGCCTGTGCCTGGCTGCCTGTGCCTGGCCTTTTCTGAAAATTAATTTGAGCTAATTCTATGCTAGCTGTGTTTCAGTATGCACAGGCTCTCCACTAATGGGCGAAGCTCACCTAATATGACATGGCATATGCTTCAGATCTGCCTGCATATGCTTCAGAGCTCCCTTAGGGAAATTTTGCTTCATGAAGCATGCACACGCTATATCTGGAATGCGCAGTGGTAAAATTTTACTTGAATACCATGTTACGTAATATATGACTGATGGGAGGATTATACTGTGTTCCTTTCTTAACCTTTGTCGCCGTCTTCTGTACTGTATGGGTGACAAGGAAACTGTGACACTTCCCTTTCCTCTGTCTGATCGGCTCCGTTTCGATGCCGGGCTGTAGGTCACCCTGGTCAAAATGAGGTCACACATCTCATCTTGCACCAAGGTTCAGGAGCAAATGGCCAACTGTCCGAAGTTTGTGCCCGTCGTACCCACTTCTCAACCCATTCCTAGGTAAGCTTGTTGCAGTTTGTATTTAATCATTTTTGATGGTAATATGTAGCAAAATACTTTGCAACAACCTATTGCACTCCACACAGACCTTCCCTCCTTAATCTTTTTCCCAATTTCCCCCCATGGCAGGAGGGGGTTTTTATACCCAATTTAACAGATTTATATGATTCAAATGTGAACAGCAAATGGAAATCGTTGTACCTAATGATAGGGGGGTAGTTTGGCAGTGTCAGAACATTACTAAGAGGTACACGTAATGGTACTCCAAAAACTAACTAGACACGAAAATATCAACTCTAAAAAACTCTCTATTATCAATCTCTGATTGCCTTGGGAATATTCCGAAGATATAGGACTGAGTTAGATGTTTTGCAGCAACTGCCAAACATTTTTTTTAAAGATGCCTTTTCGAGCATCTACTCTGGCATGTCCAAGTGTCCAAGATCACTGCAAAAGTGTATTACCCTCAGAAAATTTAACGTGGTTTTGCACATAATTTTTTTGTTATATATTGAGTCTCCTCTCCAGTATTTGATGGTAACCATGGACATCTGGTAAACTGTGCTTATGAAAAAATTATGCAACAAAAAAGGCTTGTCTTGATCATCAGCTTCCGTGTTGCAATGTAACAATGTGGTGGATGGGAACTGACAGGAGGAATGACCAGAATGCTAATCCAAACCCTCCCAATGTTTTAAAATGTATACCACCCTCCCAGCCCATTGGCTACACTTCCTTTACACAAGCCACTCCCCCAGCCCATTGGCTGCTCTTCCTTTACACAAGCCACTCCCCCAGCCCATTGGCTGCTCTTCCTTTACACAAGCCACTCCCCCAGCCCATTGGTTGCTCTTCCTTTACACAAGCCACTTCCCCAGCACATTGGCTGCTCTTCCTGTACACAAGCCACTCCCCCAGCCCATTGGCTGCACTTCCTTTACACAAGCCACTCCCCCAGCCCATTGGCTGCACTTCCTTTACATGCACCAGTTCCATATGGTGAATGAATTCACTGACAGTTGCAGTGTATCTGAGCTGTTGTAGATTCAGCAGGATCCCACTCACCCTCACCTTTCTTCACTGCGTCTTCAAATGTACACAAACCATTACACCATTTCAGAAAGCAATCACATGTATGTAAAAACTGTTCCGCAGATTAGAAAGAGACCAGAAGACCAAGCACAACCAATTCTGAAACGCGTTTCATTCTTTTGTCTTATCACACAACAAATGACATTGTTTGATTATGCTATCCTTTTCTTCTAAGGATCCACTCGCTCTCCGTTTAGAGTTCTCTTCAACGGTGAAATGTTAGTGTCCTGCTATTTTTCTTTAAAAATATATTTATTTATTTATTTTTGAATGAATTCACTGACGAGCCACCCGTCTGTTTTACACTCTGGTTGAGCTCCGATTGGAGGAGAGGCACGTCCCTCTCGATGACACTGAAGACATCCACAGCGGATGTCGTCAGGAGGCGCTCGTTTGTGGCAAAGTTTCCCTCGCCACAGCCCAGGCGTCACACATCTAATTCTGCGCCACCACTGTGTTCTCCCGATCAGAGTGGACAAATGATTTGAGCTGGATTTGCGTAACGATATTAGCGGGGCTGTAAATCTTTTTATGGCTTGGTACGTGACCGGATAACGAGTGAGGTTTAAATGCCTGAAGCTTGCATAATTGAATATAACACATAAATGTAAAAGCTTGACTCTTCTTACAGGATTAAAAAGAACAAAGGCTAGCAGCCAAGGCGATTTGAGCCGCGTGTTCTTGATTTTTAAAGCGGTTGTAACTTCGGTTTCACTCTTCGATACTTGAATGTCTTTGTATCTTTCTTCTCAGGAACAATCCATCTTTCAAGATATGAGATTTGGTGATTTGCTGATTTTTGGTGACGTATTTACAGTAAACATATGTGAGCATATTAGGAATGCATGGTTAGTCATAAACGCTCGCTACGATCTAGCTACCCTAATATTGAACAAAAATTTATGCCGATTTTGATCTTGGACTCTTCAGTTTCCAGTTTTAACCGTTTTCAGCTAGTTCTCGTATATGCCAGGGTTTGTAAACGTTTTATAGCAGTCGACGACGTAACGCATCATCTTTGAATGTCGTTTGTAATATTTCTGTGATTAGGTAATACAGATAAACGTTGTGTTGCGAGTTGTAAATATATGTGTTCACGAGGTTCTAAGCTTTTGTTTGATACATCTGTTGATATGCCTTCGTTTTTAAATATCTTTAAAAGATGACTGAACAATTAAAACTGTCGCGTTTGAAGCACTGATGGGGTGCAAGGGGTTAATGTCCGAAATACATTGGTATTATATATATTTCAGAGGTAAGGACTCCTAACATCCCGGACATCTTGAATGTCTTTCCTTTTTGAAAGCCAGATGGCACAGTAAAAATTACCCTCTGAGAAATATTGAACTTTAAAAAAAAATGTGTTGGTAGAACGTTCTCTTTCTCTCTTCGCTCTTTTTGCACAGCAATATCCCGAACCGCTCCACCTTCGCGTGTCCGTACTGTGGGGCGAGGAACCTGGACCAGCAGGAGCTGGTGAAGCACTGCATGGAGAACCACCGCAGCGACCCCAACAAAGTGGTGAGCGTGTCCTGGAGCTGTGGGGGGTGGAGCTGACAGGAGGTGCCACCTCCTGGGCAGCTGTGGAAACCATCTAGGAACCGGTGATATCATTTGTAAAGAATCTATGTAGAGCGCTTAAAACTGTACCCATTAACTTTCACTTATTTAAATTGGGAATGGACGGGGCCTGGAGGGGAGAATCTGTTAAGATGATATAGCGATGATTGTGAGATGGAGACTGTAAAACTGTTGGGTGTGATTCACGACTTGCAGTCAGTGACGGCGCGTTGCTGAGTTGGGGGGGGGGGTCACATGACGTGACAGGGGAATAGTTCTGTAAACACCATTCTTCTCCCCGGTGCGAGGTTTGCCCTGTGTGTTCGGCCATGCCCTGGGGTGACCCCAGCTACAAGAGCTCCAACTTCCTGCAACACCTCCTGCATCGACACAAGTTCTCCTATGACACATTTGTGGTAAGGAAGGGAGAGCGTATCTTATTTATTGGATTATTTAATTTTTTGCTTTTCAGTTTGATTTATAATGTAAGTGGATTGTAGTTCTACCATGGATGCTTTGAAAATGTTTGTAGAAATTTAGGACACTGCAGTTTTGCAGTGTACATTTAGTAAAATATTTTCCTTGATTGACACTTGGGGAAATACGGAGGAGAAATTGGACCGCTCTGTTAAAGACGATGACACGCTGCATTAAGTTGATTGCCTGGACTTTAAAGGCCCTGACCTCTGGAGCGGCGACAGCCTCTGGCTGGAGCGATCAGCTGACCCTGCCTCATGCTGTCTGTATATTTACAGGATTACAGCATCGACGAGGAGGCGGCCCTGCAGGCAGCCCTGGCTCTCTCGCTATCGGAGAACTGAGGGAACTCCCAATCTCCCCAGGCTCCCCCCCCCCCATTTCGTTTTTCTTTTATCCGGGTCATGCTGGCCAAGCCCTGCGTGCCACCCAGGCCGACACCTCGGGGGTCGGTCAGGGTCCGGTCACAGGCAGGTACCTCACCATAAACGCGGCAATACAGAACCACACAAAGGCACGGGATGAAGGCTGATGTAATGATAATACCCTTTGTTCGTTTTTTTTATTTATTGTTAAGCTTGCCACATGTGTACTGCGAAAACAAGCAACATTCTTGATGTTTGTGTGTGTGTGTGATGATTTTGTTTTTTAAACCATAATACTGTGTCCCAACTAAAATAGGGATCCGTGTAAATGGTGTGTTTGTGTGTGTGTGTGTGTGATGGGCAGAGCAGTGCTGTCCCAGGCTGTACTAATCAAGCACAGAGAGAAGCAATGCACCATTCACATAATCACACTCAGAAATAATACAACCGAACATCTCCCTCTTTTTATTATTATTTTTAAATTAGGGTTCTGATCAATACTTGCATTTTTCTACATGACTAATGTGTTGTATTTTTCTTATTTTAAAGTGAAATGATATAGTAATACATTTAATCATATTACTGCAGAATAATTGCTACAATAGTATTTTTTTATGGAACAGATAAGATTTAAAAATATATATTTTTGGAAAATGTTCAGTGTAAAATGCTGCACTAACAACATGAGAGCCAAGCGCACATTTAACAGCTAGAGATGTCAGTAGTTTTTACGTTCTGCCCAGTGGCACTGTACTACTTGGTCCGTGTGAGGCACACGCCTATAACACATGTATAACACGCCTGAGCTTTTAGAGAGCCCATGTACATTGTTTGGGATGAGGGCTACAGCAGTAGAGGTGTCCGTGATCTGGATGATAAAGACATTTTGGAAAATGAACACGATCTTCAATCATCGGTTTAAATTAATGGATTTAAATTCAATGCTTGCTGCATGTCTGTTGCCCATGTGTACAGTACTGTACGGATTTCCTGTTGTTTCTAAATGGTTCTTGTCTGCACAAAGAGATGTTTCTCTGTATACAGTGCAAATTTCTGTGTGTATAGAGCCATCTTCATTTTTTGGGGGGGAGAGGTAATTTTTGAGTGTGCTTGTCATGTGTTGCCTCTGTTGTGTTCTAAGTGAGCTGTATCAGTTGATGAATGTAGAAATTGTGAACTGAAAGTCGCTTTTTAATAAAAAGTTGTCTGCTAAGCAACTAATTGAGCGGGGAGGTTGGTTACCTTGTTGGGCAGCTGTGGCTATATAGCACTGGTGATCTACACTGAGCAGGACCTCAGTGGGACCAGAAGTGATTACCCATGATTCCCTCCGTCTTCCTGATTTTGAAGTAATCAGAACAAAAAAACACCATGGGTGACGCTGGCGTAGTAGACAACAGACCCTTTTCTGTGCTCTTTATTTTCTGTCTTAAAGTGTGAGAAACAGGGTGGCTTTTTTGCGGATTATCTAGATTTTTGTTTTCAGTTTTTTTTGTGAGGTGATCACAGTGTCATGATTGGCAATAATTGGAATTTGCAAATGAAAAGGTTTGTGGTTTTGTGTTCTGTAAACAACATTGTTATGTCCTGTTTGCGTGATAAATTGTTTGATTAGTTCTGACTGCTATAGGTTTCTTTCAATGGCTCTATATACCACTGAAATATGGCACTTTATGAAGCTAAATTCAAAATAAGATGTGTCTGAAGAATAAATTTGGCATTTAATTTTTATTTTATTCAAGGTTTGTTTTTAGCGGGGTTTTTTTATATGAAAATAAAGTATGTCAAATGGTTGTTGAGGGTGTAACTTTTTATACAGGGCCTAGTCCTGTTTTATGTAAATGAAAAACAGTTGGAGAAAAAATGGAGTGTCATTTCAGATGCTACATGTAATGTTCTGTGCTGTTGTAGAATGTCTAAAATTAAGCCTGTGGTAGGGGAAAAATTAAGCTATAATATTTGCTATGTGTTTTAAAGGCAAATGTGTTGTATTGCTGGCGATCAAAAATTGACTCTCTGAACTTAACTTTTAACACTGGACAGGAATGAACCAATTTCTGTGTTGGCACTATTTTCTTTATAATGCAATAAGTATTCAAGTTGCATTCTGCTTTTAAAAAGGAAGCAAGATGGTGGACAAAAGCTTTTCAACACAAAAACATCTTTCCCCACACTGTCTTACCTAAGATTGTTTTACTGATTATTTTTGATCTTGTAAATATTAGATATGAGTTTTGACGGAATAGTGTGAAAAGCTGTATAATAAAATGGAGGTTTTTTTTTTTGTTTTTTTGTTTTTTATATAATTACTTTTGATATTACTTTTGAAGTGTAATACTATTGTATACCACCAGGGCGTGCTAAATTTACTGGCTATGTTTGACAGAAGCCATAATGATCTCTGAAACACCTGAATGTTTAGGTTACAAGCGTTCGTATACATAAGGAAATGCTTTAGGCATAAGATTAACTACTGTCATTAAATAAATGCTGAAATTGCTAGATGGCTAAGATCTCTACTTCTATAAATATCGAGCTTTAGAGCCACGCTGAAGTCTAGAAGCTTGGTCTTTCGAAGTCAGGTTACCCTTTGGTGTTTGCTGGGGTGAGGTTTTTTGAAAATACTGGAAAAAGCAGGGCAAACAAAGTCGTGTCGCAAGCTAATGTTACAGATTTGTGGGGAATCTTCAAATAAAATGATCTTAACAACCCAAACTCCCTGTTATTCAAGTTTCTCTGGAAAGAGAGAACACAAATGACCCATGGTCAAGTTTTGAGGGCAGCGGAATGCCTTTCGGGTCGCTGGGGAGGGATCTTTCTTCTACCAACTGCCTTCACCCCAGCACCACGGTCCCCTGTGCTACACGATTCGGTTTCTTGCCTGTTGTTTCGGACTTTGCAGAACCGACGTACTTGGTAGCAATCAAAAGCTGCAGAACGGCAGCTTGCATGGCTGACCAGGTATTCACCTAACGATGGACAGTGATCTGCGAGGATGCAATTCTATAATGCAGGTCTATATACCGATACTGTACGTGCGCTGGGATTTCTGCATTACTGAATAATTATTATAATGATGATGACGAAGGTATGGTCATGTGAAATCTGATGTTAATACGCTGTTTGGGGTTTAATAATACCTTTATTCTGTATTTGTAGCATTTTCCTCAATAAACACCGAACCATTATACTATATTTATCTGTGCTTTATTGATACCATTCTGTCGAAAACAAAGAATGTTTCTCTTATGTTTGGGTTACAAAGAAGCATATTTATCTAATAAAAAATATGCCACAATAATGTGTTTTTCTTCTGAATGGGTTTTTGTGTGTGTTGCATTTAAGAATGTTGTCCATAAATACGCAAACCACCTTTAAATCGTTAAAACAACTATAACCGTGCTTGCCGTTTTGGCCGCAATGCTTTTCCGTACTTACTCCGGAAGTTTTGTTGTTAATTAGAATTGCGTCACATTTGTTCTCTAGCTGTAGTCAGTAAAACGGACTCCTTTATTACTGGTTTTTGACAACGTTACTTAAAGATGTCAGGTGGAACCCATCTAGAGAATGCGAACCCCCTGATTTTTCAGCGATCAGGGGAAAGACTTTTGACTTCGGAGGAGGAAGACGAAGACATTGTAGATCCCATAGATGACCGAGAAATTTTCGATATCCTGTTACGAACTAGCTAACGTTAATCGTATATAAGTCGACTTGTAGCAAAAATTGTATAATACATTTGTGTTAAATTGGTTTCAATGAAGTTGTTAACGGAAATTAAATATCTAGCATTGGGATATCATGTATGTAAATTCGTTACTAAAAATATGCATGTGTATTTTGTCTTGGCTAAATGACTGTTTTAATTGATATGTGGGATAAGTTGGTAGTTAACGGTAATGGCGGTATTATTAGAAATTCGGCATAGTGTGTCCTTATTTTTCTTAGCTAGTACGTACATCTTATCCGATCTATAAACGATCCTGAGCACCCACTGTCCCTCGAAGAACTAAATGTTGTGGAACAAGTGAGAGTACGCGTAAGTTATTCTAAGTTAATTTGATCTATATGTCGAATGTTTTTTTCTGTTATCAAATAGAGATTAAATAGTTAACTATAACATTTTCTGATTAGGTTAACGATCAGGAGAGTTCGGTCGCCGTGGAATTCACCCCCACCATACCCCACTGCAGCATGGCAACGCTGATCGGCCTGTCCATAAAAGTAAAACTGCTAAGGTCGCTGCCCGACAGGTTCAAGGTATGTACATGTTGGCTATGCCAATTTGAAGGTCTTGTGGTCTTTCTTTCGTTCAATGCGCCATATCAATTTGTATCTTTGATTCTCAGATTGATGTGCATATCACACCTGGTACTCACGCCTCAGAGGAAGCGGGTAACTCTCCGGCACAAGCACCAGTCACCTTCCAAATTTAAACGAATTACATTTAAACTGTTTATTTTTTTTAACATAAACGTAGTTGCATCTTCAGCACAGTGCACAAAAAAAGTTGCAGTGAACTTATGATTTTTCCCCTCAAATTAAGTAGGTAGGTATCTGTACTGATGGATTACAGACCTGTCATTTAATTTACCTTGATAGCTTTAGCTCCCAAGCCTGCATCCTCATTGTTAATTAAATTGGTTTCCTCCCATGTATACATTGATAAAAAATTTTTTTTTTAATGGATTCCATTATTTTAGTACTTTTATACATTTTATACTTTTCATTTTATGAAGTGTTTTCACATTTTAATGCCCCTTTCAGTGAACAAACAGCTTGCGGACAAAGAGAGGGTGGCTGCAGCACTGGAGAACTCCCAGCTCCTGGAAGTGGTGAACCAGTGCTTGTCCTCCAGAACGAGTTGATCTCTGTCCTTTAATGGCCTTTGTCGCTCTGTGATGTGTTACAGATAAAATAAACTGATTTTCTACATACTATAGTGTAGTAATGGGCACCAATACTAAAAGGCATCTATGTCATTAATATTCAGAGAATACGACAAACAAAACCATGCAAATGATCATCTTTAACTTTTTTTTTTTTTCTGTATCAAGTCATTTTCATTTTGGCTAGGTAGCATCTATCTAAAAATGTGCCAATATCTTACAATAACTGGAGCTTTTGGAAATGTACACAGTGACAACCTAATAGAATATTATTTTTCTAAAATTGCTGAACCCAGATAAAATTTTGATAATTAAATGAATAATAACTTTGTTATTAAATGCAATTGAGGTCTATTATTCACAAGCATAATTGTTGGAATGTCTTCTGCAGTGTATATTGGGTATCTTTAGACATTCTTTAACATGTTATTGTTTAATATGCAATTTTCAAATGAAGAAAAGTTAATAAATTTATGTATTTATTATGTACATGTAATGTGGTTGATTGTTCTGTTAATTTTCTAAAAGCAAATGGAATGTCCACCAAGATAGTAACCAACCACGAAATACCACACACAAGTCTATGGACTAAGCAAAGCTTTACTTTTGAAGACCTAAATAAGGTAAATTAGGTTTTCCTTTGAGTTCTAAATTACTCTGTTCCAAACGAATGCAGTTTAGTGCGTATAACTCACTGACATATTTAAGCAAGTGTTGCCTTTTCCACTATATATATCTATATATATATATTAACCCGGTTAACAGATTACATCTGTGGTACCAGTCATGTTTAATCATCGGGAAGATACCACCTTAAACTGCATAGATAATTTATATGTACATACAAATAGTAATAACACAGAAGCTGATGAGTCAAATACTGTGTCTCAGACCAGAAAATGTCTTATTCTTTCCTAAATCTGCTGAAAGCATCATTAAAAGAGGAGCTTTGTCCGGTGATGCTGAAAAAACCTGTGCAATACCGTATATGAGCGTATTAAAAAGAGAAAGGGTTAGTTAATTTAACTTGTGCTGACAGGGCTCTTGATTTTAATAATCTAGAGCATTTCTTTAAACCTATTTGAATTTGGTTGCCTTTGCTGATTAACATTATGAAGTGTTATGTCATGGTTTTCCACCAGATGGCGTCATCGGAATTGGTGTTTTTACCATCAGGAGCGTAAAGCACTTCACAATGTAAATCGAACTAGCTTTCCACTCCCTGGCTCTGCCATGGAAACTTTATGCACGTTTAAAGATGCTTTAGCGGTAAAGTCATAAATATAAAAAAAAGCATTCTAACACCCGATCTGTTAGGACAACACAACATGCATTTTTCCATTCTTCTATTAATTTGCGTTGACGTCATTGTAAGTGAATTTGAATCGATGTGTAGGCCGCAGATATTTTAGCTTTAATGTAAATTAAAAATGAGCCATTTAGACATGCGTAAACGGCTTACCTATATTACCTAGAGATTACATAGGGTTTTACTTATATTCAAGAGCTGAAGAGAGTACCCTCCTTTATAGACAACATTGCATTTTCCAGCTTTCATTTGTCCTTTCTTTCACTTTTTTATAGGATCTGATCTCGCATTTGAAGGGTCAGTTGAAAGGTCATTTTCCAGGTTCTAAATTATCTCTGATGTGGGTTTTATGATTTCCTAGCGAGGAGTTAAACTAAACCGTGTAAACTAAAAAAGTGTATCGAAAGACAACCGCTTTTCTAAGCACAAAAGTCAGTGCGCAGTCATGGCTACGCAGATAGGCTATCCTTTAAATTATGCTAAAGCGGATGGAATTACTTTTTTATTCATTGGGTGATTTAATTCTGCACGTCGCTAGACAAATCGTCAATAATGCCCTTGACCCGCGCTAAATTCTCAACACAAGAGAACGAGTCATTCAGCCTCGGAACAACAATGGAGGAGTGAACCCCCTCACCGATCCCGCTCTGTTCATGAATCACGTAAAATTAAGCAAAGAGGACTTTCCAGTCCTCGTCGGTATGATGACATCTCTAATTATCTAAACAAAGACACACAGTTACCTCCGTCGAATCACACGTCTGGCTGACGTCAGTCGGCAAACACATAAAAACGGAGATTCGACTTTTCGCTGGTATGTGATACACCAAGTTGGCAGAACAAATACGGACAGCAGCCTACGAATAAATGTATTAATCTACTAAGTATTTTTTAACATATTTTCTTTGCTAATCATTTACAATGTTTTGTATCACATAAATCGTTTTTGGTTTTTTTCTCTTCTGTTTTTTGCTGTAAGTGCGAAATTGATCCGTCTGATGTTCACATCGGCACGTCCCAGTAGCAAATCATTTTAAGCAGTATAAAAGTTTACGGGTAAATTAGTACATTTAGTATCGCAATGCAGAACAATTCATATAATTTATATTTATAACAGAAACGTTGATTGTTGGCTAATGGAGTTCTGTATTTTTCCAGATATCTGAAGTCATGACTCTTACTAAAGGAAACTCACTCCAGGCTCCGGATATAAGGCAGGGAGGCTCTCCCTTTTCAGAACAGCAGCAGAATCTGCACAGAAGAAGCATGCCCGTGGACGCCTTCGAGCTGCTGTCTACCGCATCCCCTGGACGAGGCGAAGAACTTTGTAACCTCGTGCGATGCTCGTTATACGGCTCCAGTGAGCGGAACCCAGATAGCAGCGTCTCGGAATCATCCGACTCAGCTGTCTCCTCCGGCGGCGACTCGGTCCAGCTTCTCAAGGTGGTTCTCCTTGGCGAACATGGCGTTGGCAAGTCTTCCCTGGCACGGGTATTCGGTGACATTGATGACGGTCACGACGGCGATGAAATAGGTGAATAGCTCGTCAATTATTACAAGTATCTTTTGGTAAGCTTGTTGGCTTAAATGTACAGCACGTCCTGAAAAGGGTAAGGGTAAACCGCACTACTGTAAATTTAGTTTTAAAAAGTAGGCACCTAGGTTTAAATCGGAATATAAATTCCATAAAAAATTTCTGTCGTTTCCAGAGTACTATTACATACAAAACTGTATTGTGTTGAACAGAATGTAAAGCACATGGATTTTATTAATCATGTATGATAAAAAGGACTGTTTAGAACCAGCAGCAATGATACCCAAACTGAATGTTAACTAGGTCTAAAGGAAACGGTCTGAATGTAAATTCTCAGAGAAAACCACACGGATAATGCCATCAGTTTATTGACTGGTACTTTCAGCTTACATAAAGGCACTGCATCGACTGAGTTCTGATGCCCACTTCTCATTAAGATGTCATCTAGAAAATAACATGTTCAGATGCAATCATATTTTACTGCTTTTTGTTTCAGGGAACATGTATACCAGCTCTGTCATCGTGGATGAGGAAGAGGCTACCATTCTTTTGTTTGACATATGGGAACAGGTGAGCAATGTGCATCTGAATTACGCTGTGAAGCCGACACTGCAGTGACATGAAAATATCCAGAAGTTATAACCGATATTTCAATACTGCGCAAACAAAATACGCCAAGAGGATTGAGTTCTGAATTGTATAATAATGAATGACAATGTATGTGAAAATAGAATAAGCCGATACCATTTGAGATACACGATGCACGTGCATTTAAGACCGAAGATAGAAAGGGTGACTTTCTTCCACCGTCCTATAGGACAACAGTCCCTTGCTGAAGGAGCAGTGCATGCAATTGGGCGACGCCTACATCATTGTATATTCAGTGACGGACAAGGCCAGCTTCGAGAAGGCATCTGAGCTGCGCATCCAGCTGCGCAGGACCAGACAGTCAGAGAACATTCCCATCATCCTGGTGGGCAACAAGAGTGACCTGGTGCGATCCAGAGAGGTCTCTCTGGAAGGTAAGCACCCCGATCTCTCTTTTCCTGCTCTCACAGCATCTTGGTGTCAAGATAGTTTAAGAAGGAATTGACCCATGAATTTCATATCAGTGTGCCTGTGATGTTCACAGTCATATTGTGGTGAGTAATGTATGCAGTTAGAATCAGGTGAATGATTGCTTAATGTTAGGCACCGGTTGTACCCTTGGTTAAGCATGATATTGTGGAAATGTGCCATCAAACGCAGTTTTAGGACGATATTCAGGACCGCCTCTCACTGATGGCCCATTGCCCATCTTGTCCACCCTTCCAGAGGGACGAGCCTGTGCCGTGGTGTTTGATTGCAAATTCATTGAGACGTCAGCCTCTCTGCAACACCACGTGTGGGACCTCTTCGAAGGCGTTGTGCGACAGATCCGCTTGCGCAGGGGCAATGTGGAGGAGAGCACCCGGCACCGGCGACAGGAGAGCATCAGCAGGAAGGCCAAGCGCTTCATTGGCCGCATGGTTGCCAGGCAGAACCAGAGGATGGCCTTTAGGCAGAAGTCGAAGTCCTGCCACGACCTCACAGTCCTCTGAAATCAAACTGATGGTGCCAAAATGACCTGACACTCCTGTGACATACAACTATATTTGAAGCTCTATTATAGGTCCATACACTGTTTTGTATGTTGCTTATGATCAAAATTATAAGGTTTATCATAATTTTTTAAATGGTGGTGAGATGTTTGCACAAAGATATATCGTATATATTTGATTTTACCATGCCTTAAAAGTTCAAATGTTTATTCATTTCTTTGTATTTATAGAATATTGCTTTACCGAAGCTTGTTCTAAAAGTTAGCTGACTTTCTTCAAGAGAGACCATTGGCATATTTGTACTGTTTCGTTTTTTTTTTTAACAGAGGGCTTGGTTACTTTACACACTACTGCTGAGATGGGGAATCAGTTCTAGCTACTTTTAAGGGGAGGAAACAATTATAGCCAGCACTGTGATTTCACTATTATTTATGATTGGGAGTTATTTATAAAATCTAGTACGCAGGTTCGTACTTTGACTCATGTACTGAGGTAGTTGTGATGGAATTCTGTGTGTGTGGGGGGGGGGTGAACGTTAAAGGACGTTCTGAAATTTAAACTTTATGTTGAAAGAAATGAAAGCAATACGTTTTATTTGCTTTGTGAATTTCATGTTTTAATGAAATTTTGTTTAGAATTACTGGATTGATATTTTTATGTATGATATTTTATAATAAAATAATACAATGTTAAGATGCAACCAGTCAGAGGTTGTTATTAATGCAAAGGTGTGGCATACCAGTTTACTGCCAGTCCATATTGGGTATGTTTCAGGCACAAATAAATTAAATACTTAAACCCTTTAAGAAAAACCCAGGCAAACCAAACACAGTCCCGCCCCAGATGAGAAATTGAATAATCAAACCCTCTTTTGGCAGCCCTGTTGTCTCGCTTGGATTTCTCATGTGAGTCATGTGAGTGTGATCTCTTTAAGGGGACTCAGTGTGTCAATCTGTCCCCCTGAATTAGGGCGTGTCCACAGGCTGCCTGTCAGTCCTAGCCTGTCTGTAGGCGTGACATATCAGGCAGCAGGCCACCATCTGTAAAATATTTTTTTAAATGGTAACACACAAATATAATTTAATGGAAAAGATAAATATGGGCAGGGGTTGCCAGTTACATGGCAAAGGTTTTATATTTTAGGTTTAGGAGTCACTTTCGAAAGCCAAAGCTTTAGGCTGCAATGTCTATCGCAGAAAGTCTACAGGTTTTCCTTCACCACCCTGGAAAACGTAGACATATTAGGGAAAGACGTGGAAGAAAAGTAGCTTCCATAAAATTACATTCTAGTAAAGCAGGGGCACACAACAATTTGTCTCACCAGATCGTTACTATTGTGTAGATTATACAGGGATGATTCATGAATAGATGTCAACTTGTTATTCGTTGGGCCAATCTGGGAATTGGTTTTCCACTGTGGATGTTCAACAGTCAACTGTCGGTGACGCACATTACAAATCATGAATGAGTATAAATACATGTGTGCATGGTTGGCTTTGCTATAAAAGGTTGTACAGATCATCATGCCAAAAAGCCTCAGTACACTTGAAAAGCAATTTGTACACTTGATAGACATCTCTAAGATTTGTTGTTGTTGATGAATATGAATACATTTTTAGCTGACTATACTGGAGAGGAAAAAAAATTAGACCCCTGTATATGGACTATCTTTTCTCCAAGAATCCATTGCAGTTTTAATACAAAAATGAACAGGAACTTTGGACATTGGAGCACACACATTGTTACATGCAATATGCATTATTAAATTGGCACTTCAGTGGAACCCTGGGTGTGGGGTCTGCTGTGATGTGACCGCTGGAAGCCACCAAAAGATAACAGCATACAAAAGAAAACACTGTTCCTTTAATTTCTGGGAAGAGGTAGCGACAAGACAAAAGTAAAAATCCCGGATATAGTGCAAAAACAGGTTCAAAACAAAAAGTCACAAAAATATACTCACTAGTTGGCTCAAACAAGCACTAAACAAACCATAGTGCTTTCCCTGAGGTAGGGCAAAAGGCCCCAACCAGCAGCCTTTTATACTGTGGCTGTTTGAACCATTGCCAGCAGATGTACCAGTAACAAGGCTAAGGACAGTCAGCAATCTGCCGGCATGCACTGAATGTCACTGGTCTCAGAGGGACCTCCCTGTGCACGGGTTGTACCACGGTGTTTAATAATGTTGCTAAAAAATGTGAGACCATCACTGTTGTTCATGGAGTGGGTACATTATTTCACTGAACTCAGTGATAAAAGAGGAGATGATGACCTTGGTTTTTCTGTATGCAAGCTCTGTGTGCTGATGGAATTATATACCGCGTAGACCAATAAAAGATCAAACCGGCCAAACAAAGCATGGGGTGGAGACCCCGGAGATCAACGGCAAAGCTGAGATGTCCAAGGGTGGCCGGTGGTAGGGCCTGCGGCACAGTGAAGTACATATAGGCTTGTTGGGTACATGCTTCTGTGTGCCCAACAGCATGACAGCATGAAAGTTGTTGCAGACAAGAGACGCACAAAGTTGGCAGTGCATAATCAGGCTCACGTGCAGCAGTTTGACAAGCTCTGCTGGGTTTTCAGAAGAAAACCCATTTGGCCTTGTCTGGTGTTGGTTTCCGAGACTCACGAAACCAACAAGGATCAGCTTTTCCACTCACAACAGGGTGGCCTCCTTTCCTGGCGGATAACGGGCCGCATGCAAGACGTGATCAAGGTAAACGCTGCTTTAAATGCTTCCAATAAAAGTGACATTTATAACTTATTCAGGGAGGCGCCTAACATAGTTCTCCTCCCAACTGCTTACCCTCCCAGCTGACCTTAACCTCAAAGTGACTACAGATGATGAAGGAATATATGCTGTTGACTCAGGGTTTCCATTTGCCTTAAAACCATTGGACTGCCGCCCCCCACTCATCGCAACTGAGCAGAACCTCTCACTCCCATACAGCTTCGTTCATGAAATGTCACTTTCTATTCCCCCCCCCCCCCCCCAATTAAAGCAAGAAACGGAAAGAATTCAACAAATAGAAAAAGGTTAATGAATATTGTTTGACACATATATCTGGTCACAGCAATGCAATTCATCCTAAATTTAGAAAATAGATTTTACTTCTCCATACAAGCCTTCTCTACTGCCTCTCTACCCTACTTTTTGTTTCCACAGTGCTAACGGAGTTGAAGAAATAAGCAGCATAGAAAACGTAATAATATCACCCATCGAAAGATAATCCATCGCTCATCCAGAGCTGAGCACTTTACACTCCTCTGAATCTGAATTCTCATGTCACAGCGACACACTTACTGTTAACCAGGCACAATGACTCCTGTTACCGACTCTCACACATCCATAGGCATGTGCTCCTAACCATGAAAACTAAGCACGACTTCTGTCATTGCATTTATCCATCTATTCAATTCTAAGGTAAAATAACTTTTCAATACTTAGAACAGACGCAGGGACAAGTTTGCAGCTGGAAAGCGTAATATTGCTACTTTTCATTAGAAATCGCCATGCTTGGTCAAACCTTTGTGTCGAGAGCTCTCACATATGTTAGGTTAACCATGTTGTGAAAGAGAAGCATGTCTTTGTATCAGATATGACTCAAACTCAAGACTTCAAATTATAGAAAACCTTTCTCTTTGTTTGGAGTAACAAAGGTTGTACTTTAGGGGAAGGGGAAACATGAATACGTCACTATATCAGAGATATTTACAGAGATTATTGTATTTACGACAGAGTAACGTATAGTCAGTTACTGGTTGAGAAGGGATTTTTAAAGAGGCAGAGATCTGAATGTTCTAAACATAGATATGAGTAGCACACAGAAGTATCAATTAGGGCTATAGAAAAGGTTGAATTTGAGAGGTTATTTGGTAAGAACCACTGTGTATGCTGTAATCAGCGGGATTTCAGAACATTGGGTGAGCTGGCAATGCATCGTGACGGGGTAATGCAAATGTTCTTTTTGTGCTGTTGTTGTGTTGGAAAAACCCAGAAGGGGGTGGCTCCAGTGTGTTTCGTGGGCTTGTGAAACAGGACTGGAATGCTTTTCAGCATTAGCTGAACTTGGTATGTCTGCCAAAACCGTGACCTGATTGGGGGGGGGGAATAATAACTCACAAAAATAGCTATTAGCAAATAGACTTGGGTCACTATGATCTAAAAATGGACCTTTCTGATTTTTTAATAGCTGGTGGAAAAAACAGCGACTACAGCTAAAGTAGTGTACAGCTCACTATAGCGTATGGGGTTGCAAGGGTAAGACCAAGGCAAACAATGCTAGTACATTTAGCTCTTGGACCAGGAAACACGTCTCCTTAAAGAAGCAATACAGATCAGTGGCTAACACTCCTCCTTAAAGAAGCAATACAGATCAGTGGCTAACACTCCTCCTTAAAGAAGCAATACAGATCAGTAGCTAACACTCCTCCTTAAAGAAGCAATACAGATCAGTGGCTAACACTCCTCCTTAAAGAAGCAATACAGATCAGTGGCTAACACTCC
>JAOVYW010016094.1:13250-35798 GCA_025775045.1 Hiodon tergisus | reverse complement strand
GAGAGAGAGAGAGAGAGAGAGAGAGAGAGAGAGAGAGAGAGAGAGAGAGAGAGAGAGATGGATTAAACAACATAAAGCAAAGTGACGATCACGGGAGAGTGTTTTATCAAGCTGAAATGAAGTTAGCCTCTGAAGCCAAACTAGATTTAGAAACATAATGGACTAATCTGGTGCAATGAAACCTGGAGCCTGAGAAGGTTTCACCTTTATTAGGCTTACAACTGTCGAGCACCTGATAAACTATTCTCGGCCATAATGCTCCAGATGAAAAGAATAATAATATAGTGCTCTATGGAATTAAAATAAAACTTTACTATTAGAAAGAGCTCTATGCCCACATTTTACAAATCGTAAAGTCAGACAGAAATATTAATGAGCCTGAGATACACCCACCACGTTTGCAATCAAGGAGAGCGGACCAGTGAGACACGTACAAAAAGCAAGTAAATTGCGTTTGCATTACAGCTTTCTTTGTTGTAGAAGGGATAATTTATTAGGATCCTTGCTATTCCGTAAATGTCAGAGAAAGACGTAAATCTGCTCTATATTCCCTTCACTGCATGAACATTTTTACAGCTGGGGTCTATGATAAAACCCTGCATCACGCCCGTGTTGGAATGGCTGCATTGACCAACAATAAAATACACATTTCAAGGTGCTGCTCCTGTAACACCATCAACTGCCATCCACATCACGTTCATCAAGTTCTTAAATATTTTAATCCTCCACAATCCTCAATGACTACTTCGATCACCTGGAGCTGGTTTAACTGGCTAAAAATTGGGACTGTATTCTGCGATACAGTACCAAATTGTAATTGTCTGCAGGTATCTGATGTTTTCCAATCTAGACTAAAACTTGACGATTCCACTGACCTATCATCATACTGTAATGTAAAAAAAAAAAAGTTTCACTGCCCGTCAAAGTTCAGTACTACGATTACTACTAATTTCTACAATTATTACTTACTACTAACTGAAATTATCCTGTACCGTATTCCTTGTGTTCCCTAATTTAAGATTTTCTCACATTAGTTCAATGCGTTTCTTGTTTTTTTGGCACCCTGTGGAAAATCTTTGCAGAGTGTTTCGTGACAACATGTTACACCTCAACCATACGCTATTATTATAAACGTTACCAATAAATTATTATTATTATTGTACTAATAATAGTGGTAGTAATAACAAGCTGCTGCTTGTAAGTATCAATTAGAACCATTCTTTTCCCTGCAAGACGAACGGTAAACACAGCGATTCTATCAGTGAGATTAAATTTACAGGTTCCCCTCTGGGTCAGTGGTAAGTCCTCATTTCCGTGGGTAATAGCACACAACAGGGAAGATTTTGACCTTGAGTAAATCCATTTCGCAAAGTGTTTTGTCACTATCTGTTTATTAACATATTTATTTCCCAAGAGTCCTCACCCAGCATTGGCATATGACAGTGCAAATACAGTTTTAAAAAGTGCATGTAAAGCAAACAGTAGCATCTCACTAGTCTTCACGTATTTCACAATAAATAAAATATTTTAGTGATTAGTACATTGTTTTTGTTTTTTTTTATAGCCATTTATCATACTGTAAATTCAAATGTGGATGCTTTACAAAATGGGTATGAGACACTTTTTTATTGCAAACTAAATAGGTTTTTCACTATATCCGTTTACATTTTGTAATTCCATCCTTTTATTAAAAATTCACACTAACTTTGCAAGACCTTAGAATAGATTGAATCAACAGGTGTTTGAGACAGCGGGTTTCACAACATACCAAACTTACTGTTGATTTAATGCATGCACACATGCACTTAGAATAATGCCTCGGAATTTTTCAATAATAACACACCATCGTGTAACTACCAAAAAAACTGTAGCTGTGTATATAAAAAAAAATATATTGAGTATTTAATGTTGTGGGCAATGTATTTGCTGAGCTTTTACTATACTATTTGCAAAAACATATGAACTCAATGTATGTCTACTTGCATAATATTACATTGTCTTTTAAAAAGTGCATGCAATAAAATAAAACTATTGTTGTATAACAAATGGGCCCTCGCAAGATTACAATCACATATTTCCTTTTTATATTTTTATTGTCTATCGTTTCTTGCAGTCTTAGTATTTTTACACATGCTAGTAAAAGGTACAATTAATTACTATTTCAGACTGTTTTCATATTGAGGATGGAGATTAATAATGTTATTTTACTCAGGTAGTTATTTCAAATGAATTTTCTAAAACAACGTTGTGTCTAGTTATTTGTTTTAATAATCCTTGTCAGGCTATGACGAGTGAAAATAATAAAAATAGATTTATTTTGTAAGCAGAACATAACATTGCAAGTCAATTGTGAGAATGCTTTACAAAAGGTGGTCTTGGGCAGCATTTAGGCCTCACAACTGATATTCACCATTTTAACCGTAAATAGAGTTTTACTAAAGGTAATGTTTTTACTAAACTGAAGGCACACAAATACGTGAGGATATACATTTGGAGATTAAACAGCTAAAACATTTTGTGTAGCTCTCCATAAAATATCACTAACTCAAAGGTGTTACCCAGATATTTTATATATAATTTAAAATAGTAAAAATAACAATCAACATATACATTTCTACCAGCAGATATGGTATATTGACTCGATTTTATTTTATTTCAGCAGCAGTTTTTAACCTGGCTGTTTAAGGAGTGCAAAGGAGTCAGACAGATACAGTAAAACAAAAAAAAACAAAAAAAATCCTTATCCTGAAAATACACACATACAGAGCCGTTTTGAATCGACAAAGTCTAGGAATAAAACAAACATACGGTACAGATTTAATACAGCGCTCATAATTTGTATCTAAAAAGTAATCCTTTGGGTCGACTAAGACTCATTCTTGTCGTTTACATTTTATATTTCATATTGCACCTCATGTTTTTAAATAGAAAATCTTGCTGTATTGACTAGTTTTAACTTCTTAAACTTTCCATTGGACCATATCATGCCTCCCTATATGATTGCTTTAGGTTTTAAGTCTTACTAATAGTAACATACTGCTAATAATAATGATTAAATTATAGGCACTTTGTGTTATGTGAAAAACTGACGACAATATATCAGTTCAAAGTAGTTTGATTTTCTACCACCTCCAGGTAGTCCGGATCTTTGTGTACGCTAGCTTTAAGCTCGAAGTACTCGTTCTTCGTTTGTTCCAGCAAGACCTTTCGGGGCGAGGCGTACACCATCTCCATCAACTTCAACCCTTCGCGCCGTCCCTGGACGGGGACCTCCAGAGGCGGCTGCAGCTGGGAAAGGTTCTTCCGGATGTACTCGGCTATCCCGAGTTGCTGGAGCTCCCTCTCCCCCTCGACGATGATGTTCTGGTACAGGGAGTTGGAGTCGCTGAGGGCGATGAAGTCAGTGGGGCATTCCGCCACGACTCTGAACCTGGTGCTGCTGCCTGTCAGGGGCGAGTCGTTCTCCTTCTCCATGATGCTCCTGCGGTCGCCTCTGGGCTCCTGGGTGCCGAAGCCGTCGTGTTCCTTGTGGCAAGCGCAGCAGGCTGGGTTCCTGCAAACCTGCATGAAGGGGCTGTAGGAAGGCTCCTCATACATGTTCATCTGAGGCACCTGAGGCACGCGATGACGGGTGGTTTTCTGGCCATACATGCTGTACTGCAGCTGTATGGGGCTGTTCTCCCTGGGCTGGTCCTCGGCCCCTTTGTCCTTTGACCTCTTTCTATGGTGCAAGCCCCAAACCACAAACCCAGCGGCGCAAAAGATGACAATGAGGAACAGAATCAGCAGACTGAGGATGAAAACCGACAAGGGGACTGCCTCAGTGAGAGAGTGGAGGAAGCCCCTCGGGTTGGCCGCTGTGGTGGTCCCTGCGGTGGTCGCTGTGGTGGTCGTATACCAGTCGACCCCATTGGCCGGCAGAGAATAAAACGTCACCAAGCCAGGGCACATCACCTCGTGCCTTATGGTCCTCAGCTCAGTTTTAGCCATTTTCTCTGGGGTTTGGCACAAAATTCTACCCACTACTGCGTCCTTTGGGAGCTTCTCCACCCACTGTTTAAGACCGACCAGGTCACAGCCGCAGTTCCATGGGTTCTCTTCCAAATTGATTAGCTGCAGAGAATCTAGCTGATCGAGCACATTACTCACGGGTAAATATGTGAAGAGATTATTCCTCAGGTTCAATTTGATGAGCGGCACATGGCGAAATATCTGCGATGGTAGTGTTTTCAGACGATTGTTATTTAAAGACAGGTGCTTCAGGTTCGGCACAGCCTTAAATGTCCCAGGCAGGATATTCTCGATCACGTTGTATTCCAAATACAATTGCTCAAGGTTGTGAAGTCCAACAAAAATGCCTGAAGATAGCTGATCAAGCCTATTACCGTTCAGATATATAATTTTTAAATTGGCTAAATTAAAGAACGTTTCATTGTCAATGTAATCAATCTGGTTGCCTGCCAAATCGAGCAATTCCAGATTTTCATATGCAAGAAAGTCATACCGAAAAAGTCTCTGAATCATGTTCCCAGCCAATACAAGCTTGGTGGGGCTTTGCTGAAGTAATCCAATATCAGATATCCTTTGAATCCCCCGGTCAGGACAATGTATTAAAAAGCCTGCAGTAGAGTATTTAAAACAAGAGCACTTTTCGCTGCACGACACCCCAGGCGCGTGCGGCGGTGTCGGGCCTTTTGAATCATCTTTGGCGTTCATCGACCTTGTGGTTTGAGTTACTTTATTGGATGGCGTAACAACCATATCCAGCGATTTGGACGGCTCCTCCAAGTCCACGTCCCGGTGAGCCAAGCAGAGAGCCTCCCTCTTCACCCGGCGGAGGACACTGCCCTTGAGCTGGGGAGGACTGCCACACACAACCTCACCGATGTTGGACTGCGTGGGCACATTCTCCATCCAGATTTTCATGGGCAGGATCGCACAGTCACAGACCCAGCTGTTGTCCTCCAGGAGGAGCTCCATGATACGCCCAATGTGCTCGAGGAACCCCAAGTAGGGGAGCGACTGCAAGCGGTTCCCACGCAGGTCCAGGTGGGTCAGGGGCACGAACCGAAAAATGTTGCTGGGGAGGAACTCTAGGGAGTTGTCATTCAGTATCAGAACTTTGAGACGGACAAGCTTGCTGAACGCCCCGGGTTCGATAACGCGGATGAAGTTTGTGTCCGCCTGGAGGTATTCCAAGTTGACCAGGCCTTGAAAAGTGTCCTCTTGCAGCATGACCAAAAAGTTCCTGTTGATGTGAAGCTTCTTAAGGGAGCCCAGCGGACGGAAGACCCCGGGTTCCAGCTGTTGTATGCTGTTTGCTCCCAGATGAAGCGAAATTACATTCCTGAGACCTTCCAGGCCCTCAGGACGCAGATCAACAAGGTTGTTTTTGTACAGATTAAGGTGGAAAGGTACGCCCAACGGGACTTTTATTGCAGTTATTTGGCTTACATGCCTCTCCTCACAGTTTAAATGCAACACACCATCTTTTTCCATGCAGGTGCACAATGTGCCACAAGATCCTGCCGGCGATTCTTCAGAAGTCAAAACAGTCCGAGAACTGAGGGCAAAAAAAAAGACAGAAAGAAAACCGAAGCGGCGGTTCATTTTCCGTCTCTTATTTCTGAAAAAAGGGAGAAAGAGAGAAAATATTTACTTAACCTCATTTAGCACGCATTATTAAAACTCATGGTGGTTTTGAAATCGGAAAAAATATAAACTCTCTCAATGTTCAGTCATAACAGGGCGAACATAATTAACAAGAAAACTGTACATCCGTCTAGTTCCAGGTCAGACCCCCCCGAACAATGTGTTTGAAACTCTCCACACGGATTCCATGCTGGCATGTTAAGGAGGCGCAGTTCCTGCAAATTGGGCAGTGATACATTCATGCTCAGAACAGCCCGTTGCATCTCAGCCCAAAGACGCTCGATTGGGTTAAGGTCTGGGGATTGTGACGGCCACGCTAGTAAACTAAACTTGCCATGTTCCTGGAGACGATACGTAAAAGAATATATAAATAGACACACATTATTTCTTTTTTTCAGTCAAGCTACAATGAATTGCAAATTGAAAAAATGAATGTGTCTAAAAGGATAGCGCATTGTAATCTGATTATTTTCTATTCAAAGCAAGCATTTGTTGTCATAATTATCCTTTTACATGTAAATGTACATATGTATATATATGCATAAAATTTATATTTAAATAATTTATAAAAACATTTTTTAAATGGTTTCAGCAAGAAAAGGACAGATCTGAGTCTGAGATTCAACTACATGACTCATCAGCCCATACAACCCACAGATAATATATGGTGACAACTCTATGCAACATTTATTTATATAATTTATATACTAATATCAAAACTTAGAATGCTCCAATAGTCATCGAGGACAGAAACTGTATAAACTGTAAAAAATAAATAAAAACCCACACACAAAAACCACGGGTCACATAACAGAATGGACGTCACATAAGTTAAAACAAAATGTTATACAGTTTCTCTCCTATTTTAAGGATGAAACATGTAGCTTCTAGCAAAGAGACAGAGGTCCCTTTTAAAGCCATTGAGGCTTGCAATTGCCCTCCCATGCATGTAAACATGAGTAACTCATCAGCAAGCATTTCCTGAGCCAGTCAGCAATCAGAAAAATGAATTAGAGAACAGTGCACTCCTGGAAAAAGTACACTCCTGACAACGAATGGGTACTGCTCCTCTTCAGTGAATTATTTAATTCACTTCACATTTAATACGCACTTTGTACATGTCACGTTTATCACCAAACAAGAACATCTGAAACATATTTATTGAACCCTTTTCCCATTTCTGCAGGGGATGTGACTACTCGTGAAGTTAGAAGTGTACGTTTCATAATTTGGTTTTAACCACGTGAACTGGAGTGGTTAAAAGTAAAAAAACATTGGATTTAAAAGTAAATCAGCATTAAGGTGGATTGCAGCTAGAACATATCCCTCAGTAGGGTTGTCCTAACCACTGAGAATTTCCTTATTCATGAAAATCTATTATCTCTGTGGGCATTTAGCAACCTACCCCCTCTCTTCCATGATATTTTACATCCGGAAGGCTGGAACTAATAATCAATAACAAATCAAATAAAAGAAAATGATAGGAACAATAAAATGTCACTGATTATACAGATAATCCTTTAGTTGAAATGCCAGCCGTGATAGAAGATCAAGCCTTGTGGACGTTTCAAGGACCATTCGCCTTGAAGTTTAAAGACAAATACTCGTCCAGGATATCACTTACGATCCAGATTATCAACTCCAAAAACAAATTGAGCATGGACTAAAATGATGAAGACCTTTCAAAAGTGAACACTCTGAAAGTTTATGCACACAATGGGGGTCCGTGGTGTGAGATGGGGACATCGAGCTTCTGTCAGCTTAGATTTTGCACCCTGTCAGATAAACAATAAGAATGACAACCCCCTGCACATACGTCCAAATCCGACGCCCACCCCCTATGCGTCATGCCATGACCTCGATTTGTTGGGACATAAGCTAAATTCCTACAAAAGTAGACAGAACCGAACAGGAATTATAAATCAAGAGGCATCACCTGTCCACTCAACCGAGTTTAAAACTCAGGGGTACAATTTTCATCTATATTCAAATTCTGCCGCTTTTACTATACCCTAACGTTACTGTTTAAAGATTTGTTTTTCTCTCCGAAAATATTCAAAGGAAATATTAAGGCTTACTGCAGTGACACCTTCTTAATCAAGAAAAATAAATATGTGCAATTTGCAGGCACAGCTGGTTTGATTTAGGACAAGATTCTTATTGCCAACTTTTACATTGTGATCATTAGAACCCATAGGCTGTTTAGTTATGCGCCAACACGAAGACCCTCTTCAGTTTCTGGTGTTGTTGGGTATACATTTTTAAAAGAGTACATTGGCGAAAAATAGGGATCAGGATCACTAGTCCAACGGTCTGATCACCATTTAAAATTCCCCTCTCCCCAGCTCATGTCTGACTGGTATTCTACCTCCCCAAATGTATAACCCCCCCCCAATCTCGCTCAATTAGCTCCCTGTAGCAGCCCACATCAAGTTTAAAACCCTGGTGCTAATATTACAGGCTGCCAGGGGTTTAGCTCTGTGTTACGGATTAAAAACTATGCTCCAAACAGAATGCTTTGATCTCTAACCTCTGGTCTTCTTGAAATGTAGTTTAATCTTTTATCTTCTCAGTCCTAAGGACTGCAATGTAGGAACGGTCGCCTGGATTCAGAACTGCGGATTCACTTCATGTCTTCTGAAATTACAATTAATCTAATTACAGTAGGTTTGACCTTACCACCTAGATTTAATTCTAAAGCGAATTATTATTATTATTAGAATCTTAGTATTTTTGCGTTATTTTTTTGTGTGGTGGACAGCCTTAGTTGGCTGTTGCTCTGGAACCTTTTGATTGGCCTATTGTTTCCTTCTTAAAGGTGTTCACTTCCTGTACCTCCCTCTGGATAATTAATAAGACGTAATTGTATTTGACCCGATTTCTTGATTGTATAAAATGCTAAAATGTATTAAATGAATAAATTCATTTATTTTTTTATTTTATTTTAATTAATCTCAATCATACTAAATATCCCATGTTTTCAGGTTTGCTTTGTTATATCAATTAACATGAAAAACTTGTACATCTCCAAATCATGAAACTAAATAAAGAATATTTTACCCCAGAATGTTGTATCAATAGTACAAAATAGAAAAGACTGCTGCCTTTCTCAGTTTTCTGCTGTGCAAGGATCTATTGCTGTGCAGTAGACCCTCTTGGGTGTACCTAATATAGGACATTTATTGTATCCTTCCTGTATAATTATGTATCATTGATTTATTTGGCAGAAGTTTCTACCCAGTGTGCAATTTTCAGAGAAAAACAATTTCCAAGCACTTGTTTACACAGTGCTGGTGAGCACTGACTCAGTCCCGGCTGCCCTGAGCCAAGATACGCATGTAACTGGGTTAGCGGGAGGGCTAATCCGAAAGTGAGGAGGGCTTCTTTGGCAAAAGGTGAAATCCTTTCGTTGACATGGACCACTAGTGCGTGGTGTACAAACGTCTGTACTATTTGGCTAGCACTTTGGACAAACTGTATAAAGATCTCCTCAGCGTTATTGAATCTCCTTTTGGGAAGTAATTCCATTCCTATATTAAGCTTTAAAGAGCACATTTGTCAGTAAAGCCTTCAGTGTGAAGCGAAAGAAAAAAACAACAACAACAACAAATAAACAACCTAAAGGTCACACGATCAGAGAAATTTCCGCGGCCTGTTTCGGAAGCCATGCGTAGCTCGGACACAACGGCGCACAATTTTTCCCTCGGACAGAGCAAAGCTCCTGTCACATCAGTGCATGTCAGCACTGTTGAACCCACTCTCAGAAGTCCACCTCCACTCATGCTGTGATATGACATGGAACCTCCATTAAAATATTTAACGATACACCACGGTGAACACCCATTGCGGTCCAAGACCTCACTGTAGCACCAAGATCCATACAATTAGTCACGCAAACTTTGCATGCAAAAACTGCTATAGCCTCTTATTCTTATGGAAACGGGTTTTAGCAGGCATGTAGTCTTAACTACTCTTAGTTAGCATATCGCATCACAAGGATTACTAGTTCCTTATAAGTACATATTTTGGGGAGGAAGGCATGGTCTTATCGGGTGAAAATCTATGTCTCAATAAGGCGAGCCAAATTCTTTAGTTTCGAGCTTCCCCTATGACTTAATCCAAATGACCATGAGTGCGCCCACACCAATTAAAATTGTATGATACTGTCCAATAGGACCATGCAACACTGTCACAAAGAGAAATATGGTTTTGAATTATCTAAGAGCATAGACTTGTAAGGGTTTTATTTTAGCTTCTGAGAATAAATTAAAAAATAACAATTAAGCATGAACGAAGGACATCAAATTTTTTTTTTGTAAATGTTTACTGTATAAACATTTCCAAGTATATACAACTATAGAGGATACTATGTTAGATTGAACACAATTAAAATGTGCTATTCAGACAAATAGGTTTTTTGCCAAAGCTGTCATTTAAAAACGAGCTGGGACCAAACACTGCCGAATTTAAACTTGCATTACCAGAATCCCTTAAATGATAGAATGGGAAACTTAAAATGTGTTTCTGACCCGCACGTGCATCTATAAGATCCCGAAGACACCCAGAGAGAAGGTACAGAATAATTGGAGAACAGTAGTCATTTTCTAAAGCAAGCGAGGACAGAACGCCTCTCCCGTTTTTCTACACGCGAACGTCCTACAACATTATGGAAGAATGACCTCAGGGAGAACACTCAGTATAGAACTCTCTCTAATAGGTCTGCTTCTTTGGTTGAGTAGCTTCACTATGCTAAACATGAGCCTCCAAAACATAGGGTTAAGTTTAATCATGTTATAAGCAGTTCAGAACAGTAATTTCATACCAGTAAAACTGGGAAAATGCTCCTGTGACATATTGCACCCCATTAGGGTAATTAGCCATATAGTCTTTGGAGAACGGCTATTCAGTTCCCTCTACCAGCACCTCTTCCGAGAGTTCAAGCCCCTAGGGCCTCTTTCAAATGTTGTCATCTTAAAGAGTCAAAGTCTTATGGCAGGGGGGGTTTGATTGGTTCCAAACTTTAAAGGCTGTTAATTGGTCTTTTTTTAATGGAGTTTGCATTTCAATATATAAAATAAGAAGGTGAATAACAGGAGTCCATGGACACCATGGTTAGGCCAAATTGCCTAATTTGTATTAAATAGCTGAACCGAGAGCTTACACCTCCAATAAACTTAAAATGGTGTTTTTATGGGACATGGGGGGAGGGGGTGACTACTTTGGGAAACTTTTCTTTTGGAGAAGAAACAGCAATGCAACATATATATATATTTTATTTTTATTTTTTTAATTAAGGGACCATGGGTTGAAGTAGGAGCGCTTTACGGCATACAAAATATTTATGGCATCCAAACATACAGCCTAGTCCTTAAGCTATCTACGCCAACAAAGATAACTGCCTCTTCATAAGAAAGTTCACTAAACAGCGAAGAACTTCTGTGTCCGTGTTAGAATAATGCATAACGTCTGCATAACTGCTAAGTGGATTTTGACATTTCGCCGCCTACTGAAAATCCACCTTCTTTAAGCATTCCACCACCTCCCGATATATCTTGTTGCCATTGTGATACCAAGCATGCTTAGCACTTAGGATAAAACGCTGTGGCGCTCTGATTTAGTCTGCATCAGGATTTTTACTAATGCCTTGCCACTTCAGGTTGCATGACTCTGTAATGATGTGACCAAAAGAATGCCTTGCCACTTCAGGTTGCATGACTCTGTAATGATGTGACCAAAAGAATACAGTCGGCTGAGTAGCCTATTACTTCGTTTGCCTTGTTTTACAGCGGTAATTCCATTTCTATCACTCTGGATCCGAGTGTTAGATACATCAATGAGTACATTAATATGTACATGTTTCAAACATTATATTTAAAATTACATTATACAAAAATCTAATTAATTTATTACATAACGACAGTGCTACATTACATGTAGACACACGTTCTAGGCAAGAGTAGACATCTGGGCAATTAAAAGAAAATGTTAAAATTAGCGCTACGTAGCCTATTATAACCGTCGTTATACGCCATATGTTCGCAGTCTTCGCTTCACACGCTAACGCTAAGACAAAAAAAGCTTTTCACAATATGTATAGCCAGTCACAAGAAGTATGTTGAAACACTTTACGGCGCATATGGGGATAAAGGGATGTTGGTCAGTGAAAACCGCACGACACAAGACATGAGTTTACAAATTCTGCACACTTACCTGATACACTGAGCAATGTAGTCGGTCCAAACAGCTTCCCGACACGTAACTACCACGCAGGTTTGCAACTATTTTCTTTTTAACACGATTTTGACAGCCGGGGAAAACTAAAAGCAAGAAAGACATCACACGCAGAACAGCTAGAACAATTCTAACATTGATTCTTGTTTTATTTATGCAGGTAATCAGCGCATATATCAAAAGTTCTTGATAGTCCCGTTCACGATTCTTGTCCTTCGCAGAAACTTCTGCCACAGATCGAATGCATTTACGCTCTCCTCTAATTTATCCGCTTATATTCATTTAGGAATGTGCATATACACTTTTAACACTTTATCCATATATAGTCAACCTCCTTTAATTTTTCCATTGACAAAACCAACCTGTGGGAACAATACACGACTACAATTAAGGACGTGTTCGCTTCTCTGCATGTGAGCTGCCTTGTTTGAATGCTTTCGGTCAACGCGTAGCTGCTCTTCAAGGCGACCCGACTCCTCCCTTCTGTGTTCGTATCGAGTCTCATGAGGAGAATCGTGGGTTTGACTGTGGCGGTGGCTCGTGCCTTTACTGTACTTCTGCTCTCATTTGGTAAAATAGGCCCGTAAACTGCACATGACAAGTTTTATATTAAATTGCAACAATAAAAGTTTTACCGGACTAATTCAGTGTGGGATAGGGTAATAGGATAAAAGGGCAATAGGGTACACCCTGATTTCTTTTCTTTTTTTAACCTAATTTTGTATGCACTAAAAAAACAAAGATAAAAATAACATGTCTTCAGTAAGTAGCACACCTGGATTACACGCTGATATTCCTCGACGTAAATTACACCTAGCCAATCCTTTACTTGTGAGTTTGTGTGTGATGAGGTAACAGGGAACGCTAAGCAAGCTATTATTTTTTAAAAGTAATTGAACGAATCATCAGATAATGATCCAGTGAATGTCCGACAAAAATCAATAAAGATAAAGACTTATTTAATCGGTCACATTTTTAATTACTACATGAAAGATCAAACAATATTAAAATTTACTATTGCCATTATTATTATTATTATTTTTAAAAAATGTATTTAAGAGATATGTCATATGCATTAATGTGGATCTCATACCTCACGCGTCACTCGATCTGATATCATTTGCTGTCATTTTCGACATAGCAAATCGAAGCCAATGGGACGTTTCGCCTGCCCTGGGGAGTGTTCGACTCGCCAGGTGATCCTACAGCGATTTTAAGAAAGGGGAGATGCTGATAATTTGGTCTCTTCACCACGAACCTCAACACCACACATGGGGAAGGGCTGGAAATTGAGACTGGGTCGCTCCTTCCCACCTGTCTCCGAGCTAGCGGTTGAGCCACAGGTGATTTTCAGGCAAAGATTACTGAAAAAATAACTGATTTGTAGGAAGAGTAGACGCTTAGCCCAGCATCTTTAGACACTGGTTGTCCAGCGATGTTGTTTTATTCCTTTTTATTGAACAACATAATAAAATTATTGATCGAACACAGATCGATCGATTGCCTTCAGTCTTGTACAGCCAATTTATGTGTTGCGAGAGAAGGGCAAATAAGACACGAGCCGGCAAATAACTAGTTTTATAGGAATGTACACACATTGTGTACAACGTTTTTGAAAAGATTAACCCACCACAATTTATGGTGATTTTCATTTCTAAAGTGCATAGCACATCAAACAGTAAATTGTGTGATTTTGTTATCCAGGTGGATACATATAGACAATTGAGAATTAATATACTGGGGGAATTCTACTTGAAATTTTAATATAGTAAAAAAAAAAAAAAAGGTTTAACGGCAATCATTTAGGAAAGTAAAATTCTAACAGTTCTAAGACTTTGAATGACAGATTAAAGCCTTGGGGTCCGCACGAGGCGACGGTCTAGATTAGAGTGAGATTGGGCAGAGGTTTGAGGTTTGTCAGATGAACTCCTCTGGATGGATTCAGGAAACCCGCTGCCTTTGGAGCAGCAGGAAGTTCACAACCCGTCGTTGGTATTGAACAGGAAATGGCCGTTTCATCTCATTTGCATCCCACTTCAGTCGCTTTGTAAGCTTCCAGCATCGTGCGTTTCCCCTGACACAAACACTGCTTCACTACTAGAGAGCACTGGGGGAAAAAACAAGGTCATTGAGTATTTATTGTGATATTTATCCAGTCAAAGGTGACATCAGAAGACAGGCATTTTCAAAAGGGAGACCGAGGACACAGGTGAAATTAGTGAGGATGTTTTTTAATGTTTATCTCTTGATATCCATCTAGGCACTGTGTCATTATAATAAGTTTTGGACTATGAGAGAAAATGATGCACAGCAAAAAAATAAAATAATAATAATTAGTTTGCTCTTCTTGCATAGAGTGGTACTGATGAACCCAGCATTTGCCAAGATAATTAATAATGCTAAAAACAATGTCCCGTCTTCAGCCCAACTCAGGATCTTATAAAATCTCTGAAGTCCACCCCCACCCCTGACGTGAGGATGCTCGTAATTCTTATTTCCACTGGAAATCTTTTGAGCTTTGCGATGCACACCAAAACACAGTATCAGACTACACTCATCACAGATTCCTGTGATCACAATACAGCATCTCCCCTTCTAAATTTCTAGCCGTAGGTCACACTACAGCTGGTCAGTATAATTGCAATACACCATATTATGATAATATTGCCAAGTTTTCTTAAAATGTAATTTGAACAGGATAGAAACGAGTCTGTAATATTAAAATTATGCAGATTTCTTTGCACATCAGACATGCCAGCGGATTTTGCTACCGGAATCCACCAAAAAAGCTTTTATTCTGTGTTAATGAAAAGCAAAATGTGTTGAGACTGAAATTTGACTTACAGGAGATGCAATTAATTAACTTCCTACTCACATTATAGTGTGTAAGGTTAGATTTAAATGCCATGGTTGAGTTATGCAAAGATGTAACAAAGGTTAGACGCACAAATGGAGAACAGTGGAGGCAAGGGGTGTTTTAACTATTGCCATGCAAATAGGACGAGCTCCTAATTCTTAAACCAATCAGTCTCCATCAGAATTATCCGTATTCCCGTTGCGTAACTAACTACGTGCTTCAAGGCTCATCGTGTTTAGTGAACTTACTTTACTCGAAAGGGCTTTTAATATTTCTGCAGTTTGGTATTAAAAAAAAATGACAGCTTGCAATGTTAAAGTAGATGACTTTCTTGCCTGGGGCCACTCGACACAACACATGCTACCCTTCCAGCGCTCTTATCAAGAGCCCCCTGCTGTTTTACGATTGTGTAACCAATGGAGCTTTAGACTACTAACTAAACGCTCGTCTTGTAATTAAATTAAGAAGGCTTATGTTCCCGCTCCGTCTGATTTCGTCTGATGGACCTGGAATACAAAGCACGCACTTTGGGCAGATTCAAAAACATTTGGCGTTTTACATATAGTTGGGGGACAAATAGATAAAGGTTATTCTATCATTAATACATGCAGATTTAGTAACAGTAAATTATCTTTCGTCAAAAGATGTTTAGGATGGGGCATCTAGCTCTAAAACCAGGAAGTGTTTCTTCCGGTGGGGACAATGTGTGTGTGAACACAGAAAGTGATTTCAATATGTAGGTTTAATTATACGTGCCACGTGATGAGGTGATTCAATGTATGCTACATGAGAAAGAAAATAAAACTAACTAGACAGGGTGGTTTTATTAAAAGTGATGTATGCTGCCCCCACCTGGTAAGAAAAAAGAAATTAGAGCAATGCCTCCGTTTTTGTTTTAGCTTAAAGTGAGTACTGCTTATGAGTACAACCGGTAACAGTGACAGACAAAAAAAAAAAAGTCAAATTTTTTGGTAGTATATATAATATTTTGTATATATTGTACAGTAACCGTATATTTAGAGGCAAAAATATTGTAATTTCAGATGTTTATTGTCACTGTAATTTTTCAGATTTTGCAAGAACTGCTATGTTGCTTGGAACTTCACCCAATACCTTCACTCACTGGTTGCACTTGTGTATGTAGTTGAGTGACAATAACAATAAAATAAAATATGGAAAGGATAGTGTGGGGTGAATAAGCACAACCTTGAAATGTATGTGTGTATGAACAAATGCACTAGTTATTCTTTCCTGCCATCTCAGCTTTCAAGGGCAATCCAGTTTGAACACTCACTCTACAGCCAGGCCTTTGATTCTGCGCTTGAAACATTAATAACCACCTTACCAAATGTTAGTGTTTTTAAGAACCCAGATGAAGGGCTATGGGGCAGGTTGCACCAACTACAGAAAACACATGCTAACATGCTGGCTAGCTGATAGAGAAATCACATACATGAATGGCTCATGTGGTTTGTGGAACTGAGGATTTGTCTTATTAACTTTGTTTAATTATACCAGCATATATTCAGCAATGCTGAGAAATACGTGGAGAACTTCCAGTTTGTATTGAAGGAATGGTTGGGTATAGTTTCATTTATCTAATCCCTGCGAGTTTCAGCCCTCATTGTACCCGCCTTTGACTGATGGCAATGCTTTCCAGGAACAGTGTGCCTCCCAACAGGATACACACCCTGTTATGCTTACCCGGAGAGCGATGTTCCTGTATAGTTGAGGGATGAGAAGTGAATGGCTGATTTTGCACGAATCCGCTCTGGGGCCAATGTTAACCATGTCACCATCAGATATGGTTAGGTTTCCAGCCTGTTTTTTTAAAGGCATCTGTGTTTTTACATTTCCTAACGGAGAGAACAGCATGCAGGGATAATAAATTAACAAATCATGTTAAGTACAAAGGTAATCCAAAACGTAACCAACATATTGCAAGGCACGTGACCACTTTATAACGGAGACATGATTAAGCAAGATCGTCCACGAGATGGTGAACATACAAAGACTCAACACAGTGAATTACTCACAACAACCACACTACATTAATAGCAGGCACGCCCTGATTAAAACCAATAGTTGGCATGGGTTGACATTAAATAAATTCAGCATCTTTCTTGAGTAATTAGCAGCTGACTATATAAAAATTCAGTTTAAGTTTGTCTTTATAGATTAGGGTGCATGTCAAGCACATAACAGGAACATTAAGGTCAGTGGAAGGGAAATAAAAACCATGACATAACTACAAACTGCAAACAAACAGTCTGACCATTAAGTTATAAAGACCAAGGTCTTCTGTTCATATGTATTGGGTCATTTGACTGCAAGGATAAAAAGCAAGTTACTGGTGGTAATAATGTCTTTGAATTAAATCAACAGAAACACCTAGACACTTCATTTTAATTTGCGTTTAAGGTATAAAAATATTGCTATATTGACGTATTTAGCTTGTGGTTTAAAAGTGTTTGTTGCTTTCTTCTGCTTCTTATAGCTGCAATCGTTTCAGCGAAACAGACATGCGTCGTCTGTTAAAGTAGACATCCAGATTGTTCTTCTCTTTGGTCATCTCTTTGCAGGGCAAAAATTGAGGTGAATCTCTTTTGAAGTGAAACCATCAGATATTTTGGAATCAAAATCTACCAAGGAAATTCGCTTAGTGTTCTGCTGTAAAAGGTTTTGAAGAAGTTGAGTCTTGTCCGCATTTCAGACCATGTGTGGGTTTGGGCACACTGGCCATGTTACAGCCCAGCGGTTCATGATTCAAAAAGCATTCGTTGCAGAGTCACCTCTATTAGCACTCAAATCTAGGCGGGGTGATTCCTTGGCAACCCCCTCTTTTCTTGTTGGTTTGGCATTTGTTAGGGTTAATGCCATTGCTTTGGCACAAAACAGTCAAATGCTTGTGACTGGTGGCTCTGAAATCCTTAAAATAGTTTTGCTCATTGTTGGTATTTGTTAGCTTGTGCTCCCTTTAACTCTTATGTAAAGGCTTAACAAACTGTTTAAACGGACGTGTTTCAGGGTGCTATGAGCGGAGGGGACAACGTTTCATGGCTGGGACAAACTGTCCAGATACATTCCTGAATAAAGTAACTCGTACACATTACTGAAGTTATTAAGATAATAAAAAGTTTTTTTTTTTTTAATGAATTAATATTATTCAAATGCCAAACCATCTACATTCAGCAGTACAAAGTGATAGGCATCTCTTTACCTTGATTATGTCTTTAGATAGGGGGACCGAACCTTGCAATACAATTGAATTCTGGCTTTATCTCCTTGAGCAGTGGAAATTAATATGAACCACCTATGAGCTGCATGTTACATTATAATTACAATAAAAGGCAGAATGAAAATGATAATTATTGAGTTGTTAATGCTAGGGTCTTGAAGCTCAGTATGATGCTAAAGAATCAAACCTCAGCCAGCACTGGAGCATAATATCCGCCCTGGTGATACATGGGGAAAATTTCTCATTAGACAGTTGATCACCAAACAGTGCACCAGTGAGCCTTGTATCTAATTACCCACGTGGGCAGGATGAATAGATGACAAGCTTTAGATTGGAAATGTGTCCTGTACACAGGTTCTAGAATTGCTTCTGTCTTTTTCATGGCTCAGAGGGATCCTTACAGGAACCATGCTTAATGTTGCACCTAATAAAGTCTTTTTAAAGTTTCTGACTAGGGATAGTGGCAACTCATGCCATACCTACACCGTCTCAATGCAGAATTTTAGTTTTGCTTAAAAATCACACATCCAAAAAGGTAAACGGGTCATTCTAAATGACATCAGAGCTGTTACTTTGATAATTCAATGTTAATAACATTTACCTCTTCCAAAATGAATTGCAAGTTTTTACATTCATATTGTATTCGTATTAATGCGACTTTCAATATTGTATGTTGCGGATTGTTTAAAATATGGCACTAGAGGGCGCTGTTGAACTTCGAAAGTAAAAACGCGAATGTCTACAGGGTTTGTTTAAACTGCACACATTCACACTCACGAATTAAATTATATCAGCAAAAACAAACATTCATATTTATAGTTTCACAGCAGCCATATGAAACTGATCAATAAAATCTTATCAGAAGGAAAAATAATATTTATTATTATTACTGATAATATATATTTTTTTTTTTCACTGACCAATTTCAATTGAAAAGCCAGTAGTTATAAAATAAAATATACACCTTTGATATAATACCACTGACAGGAACCTTATCAAGAACCACTTCATGAATACTTATCTGATATATTCTGAATTAGGTTATTCCAGTTGTGACAAGACACGAATCCCCCCGTCTGATAAACAGACACACACATATATATATATATTTCTCTCTTTTTTCCCCCATCACTTTGGGAATATTAAGGTTTATTTGGGAATATGTACTTTGCTCATGAAGTATTACTCACTAGACCTCCTCAGTAGCCAATTCAGTAAAGGCTGACTGAACCTAATGAGCTGGAATTCACAGGTTCAAACCCAGAGCAGAGTGATGGGGGTCACAGCTGCAGACCACTACCCGAGTTGGGTTGGGACTGGGGTTGCGGAGGGAAAAAGGAGGGCTTCTTCCTGCTCAATGCTAACTAGCATCTCCGGACGGCTTCCCATGCACCTCCAGGCTGGCAGTGAGGGGAAATAAAATGCCAAGCTGATGTAATAATCCTGTGAAAACTAACACAATAACAGTGCAGTGACATTATAAAAACAAATAATGATATTGCATTAGGATAACCCATTTCATTTCACGAGAAAATTACAAAGTGCTTTACATAGAAGTTAAAAAAAAGAGCAGAAGCAGAAAAACAGAGCATTAATTAAAATGAATTATAAATGGTAAGGAAAACTCCCTAAGATGTTAAAGAGGAAACCAGCCTTGAGAGTCTTCGGGGGGAGCCAATCCTCCTATGGTCGGCAAGGCCGCGTGTGGTCTGAACTGAAGTGAAGCGAAACAGATGGAGTGCTGGATTAAGACATAAGGAAACGTAGAGGTCGCGATCCGTGATGGCAGCCGTACCATTGTCAGGAATGGCAAGCATAGAATCCTGCAGTGGCATGGGCTCGGTCCTAGGCTGCTTGGCTAACATTGTCACCATTTTAATTAACTTATTATGCTGAATTGATTACTGTTCATTGCTGCAGGGTCTAAAGATGCGCATGACCTAAACAATTTGGAGCAATTATGGTTTTAAATTAATTAACCAATTGTTTAATTCCTTTAATAGCTACAGGCTGCAGGTAACTGGCAAATTGGAAGCACTGGCGTAGGCTGGCAATTGGAACTGCTGCAGGATATGTAGCTGTTCACGTGGTTCAGTGGGAAAAGCTTTTCTTTTTCTATTTCGTGGTTTGTTCTGGCCACGTTCTCTCGCTGTGTCGAGACAAACCACTGCTCCAAGCGGGTCTGTTGCGCCTGTGTACTCGGTGTTCAGCCACGGTAAAAGCTGGCTCGGTGCCGTAAGCCATGTCTGTGTGCCCATTTTGAGTTGGTTTAACCAAATGCATATTTCTGGAGCTCTGTATGTGTATGCTCTCTCAGTGCTTTGGTTGTTATTTAAATTTTTGCTGCTGTGGGTAGAAGAAACTGCGAAACTGCTCCAAAACCATTTGTTAAATGTATGCATTTGTTAAATGTATGTTTATTTGTAGAATTTCAAGTTCAGGCCCTCTTTATGCGTCCACCTAGCGTCTTCCTTAGCTGCTATATATTTATGCTACATGATGCATGCTTGACATGTCCCAAGGACCAGGGGTGAAGCTAGGGCATTCATGCCCTTTCACAATACAAATCCGCCCCCCTAGGAGATGGAGGGAGAACAGGAAGCGAGGGAAAACATAGATTGGGGCGAGAGGGACCCCCTGCCACTGATGAGCTATCGCTATAGCTGTGCTAAAATGTGTAACGCGTCTTAGCCTAGTCGCTAACATGCAACGCTGGCACCGGGGACCAGCCAGCCTGCCTTCACGGCTCCTCAGCCTAACCCTGGATGGAAAGGTGGATGCGTCACCGGTTGCGATGCTGGGTCTAGGGATCGACCAGAGCGTTTTCCCCAGTGCTGAGGGATGCTAGCCTTCTCAAAACGAGCGTCAGAAATAGGCAGAAAATGTCTTAATTTGTCTCAATACCCCTGGTAAATATGTTAAAGATGTCATAATATCAAAGATAGAGACGGTGTCTTGTTCCAAAACAAAATAGTGTAGGCTCTTACCCCAAACTTTGTTTTTGCAGTTCTTGCCACAAAGAAATAGGCGAGTGAAATAATCTAGGAGAGTGATGAGGGACTGTAACATTTAGAAGATATGTGGGTGCTTACCCATTTACAGCCTTATATGTTGGCAGTAATACCTTTGTCAGCCCACCATTTGATTGGCAGCCAGGGTAATGACTCTAACACTGGTATGATGCATATTTTTTTTACATATACTTAGGATCCGGGCTGATTAATTTGTAGTGTTAATGGCATTATTTGAGGAACCTGATAATTTAGCATTAGCGTATTCGAGTCAGGATGCAACAGACGTGTGAATTTGCTTTTCTGCATAATTATTTAATGGGAAATGTAACGCTGCTGAGGCAAAACTATGCTACAGTAGCCACATGCTCAGTGTGGATATCAAAGGTGAGATCCGAGTCAACTGAGGCCCCAACAGTTACTGTACCAAGTTTACATTTACATGCAGAGTTTTATGCACATGCTTTTAGGTTTCGAGATTGCATTTTGTGTATCGAAATTTACGGGGAGGAAATTGGAAGACATCCAATCAATGTTTTATGCCTTAGAGGCATACTTCCAGCACTGCAAGCTAAGGGTTCTCACTTAGTTTCATTGACACATACAGTGGTGCATCATCTGTGTTGAAATTTGATTCTATATTTTAGCATTATGCTGCTATGTGGTAGTAAACTGAAGGGACCCATTCCCGAACCACGTAAACAAGCAAGTCTTAAAAGTTGCAATTTACTCTGACTAAATGAAACTTGTAAATTGGTTATCACCAAGAGGACGAGAAAAGAGTTAATCTCAAAATAATTTAGAGTTTAGAAGAATGTGGTAGAATAAAGTGGAAAACTCCACGTTTCCATCCAAGATCAGCTAGAGTTGTTAACAGATGCTAATATAACATATTGTACCATGTTTACTCAGTTTTCTTAGTGTTGTGAATCTGTCTAGACTTGGCTGGAATGACTTAAATCCTTTTTTTTTAAATAAATTTAAGATAGGTAACAGTACTTCCCTAAAATTTTGGATAAGGAAGGTAGGTTGGGTACAGATCTAAGATTCTTACTATGATTTGGGCCTGAATTATTACAGATAATTTGAAGGACTCTAGGACACAGCCTGACTCCAAGGAGACCTGAACGCCACCCACCCCCCCCCCCCGAAGTTTCCTCCACAGTGCAATCAAGAACCTTGAGCTTCTTTTCAGGCACAGCTATGGGTTGAAAAAATTAAATTTAAAATTACCTTTAAGGGATGCTTTTCTTTCAGGCTATAGCTGAGACGGTTTGGGGTGGGGGTGAAGTCAAGACCTCGATGAGTGAGGGTCTATGAATCTGCATTTACTGCTGATGATTTTTTATGCAACATCTTAACTTTGCAACGTTTTTGTGGACCATCGGAATGCCTGTTTATGAAAGAATGAACAGAAAAAGTTCCATGCACACAAATACCCTATAATTACATACATCATATTTTGCTGATAATCTTTTAACGGTGTGTGTGTATATATACAATTTGGAACTGCCAATCAAACTGCCATGCTTTCAATACCACAAACGGGGACAATGTGA
>JAOVYW010016094.1:0-13150 GCA_025775045.1 Hiodon tergisus | reverse complement strand
GTGTGTGTGTATATATACAATTTGGAACTGCCAATCAAACTGCCATGCTTTCAATACCACAAACGGGGACAATGTGAAACTGCAGAAGGACTCCTCTGACCTACATACTACACACTGCAAGCTACAACGCCTGTATGGGAATTTAATAGACCATCAATGCAAATGTAAATTATGTGGCATAATCCTAATTTCACTCCCCAACCTGACTTGATCAGAAGTGCTTTTGTCTATGGTAATCTGCTTGGTCTTGAGTTAAAAACTAATAACACAAAGGTGGTACCTTATGTCAAGGGTTCCCAGTCCTGTTCCTGAAGGATAAATGGGTTATCCACCATTAAGTAGGTGTTTGAATCTTTGAATAGCTGTCAATACTTTAATACCATGAAAATGAGTGCTTTAGAAAATAAAAAATGTAAAGATTATTTGAATGTTTATTATTCCATCCCAAATAAAAACCTATGATGTATCGGTGAGGGGTCGCATGAGAACCTCCTGTTACCTAGCCCATCACCCCACAGACCCCCTTTCAGGCTCTGTCCATATATTTAATGTTTACCATGACAACATAGCGTGCATCTCAGCATGCAAACTCCTGTCAGTCACTATACTTACTTAAAACCAGAGAAATAACAAATCTTGTTATTGCTAAAGTCATAAAACGTCTAGTTACCAGGCCATGCAATCGCTGTAGTTACGATGGGTGACGAGGGACTCATTGGATTTTTGTAGTGTCTGCCAACTGTGAGTTTTAGCCCTGCGGTCTGTTCACAGCATCTGCATAGTTAAGTAAACATCAGGTTAAGCTTTTCAACTGTATTTTTTTATACCTGACCTTTGCTTTAAGATAAATCTTCGCTAAGCATCTTTATTCATAGACTTGATGGACACAAGGGTGGGCTAATGCATTCACTCATTTTAGTTATGCAGTACCTCCAAAATGTCTTAGCCTTCAATACTCTAAAGCCTTTTTCTGGCATCTAAAGAGATAACAGAAAATTATTGCAATCCAAAAGAAGCCTATGAATTAGTCTAGACTGGGAGGATTTATGAAGCAGAAAATAGGGATTGGATCAGTCAAATCGATTGAAACCTAACTCTATATTGATATAAAATTTACACATTTCAAGTTCACGTTCATTAAGGTTATGCAGATTTTACCAAGAAACTAGCACAAACTTATTTCCCAGGCAATGCCAGCATATTGAAATAGTTGCACAACAAAGATAATATAAATCAATCATGTTTAGCTGTATATCAAAAGAATAACTTCACATGAAGACTGGAATAGCATCAATATCTGATAAGCCATTTTTCTTAAGCATGTCTGGTTCCTGGCATAAGTTCCTTGGCCATAGTCAGACCGTTTAATATAATTCTTATTTATTTTATTTTTATTTTTACCACCGACTAACCCAGACTCAAAAATAGATGACTTACCCCCCACCCCCTTATCTTAATTTAATCCAAAATCCTTGATGCATTGCTAAAATTAATTTTAAATATATATTTTTTCTTCAATAGAATAATTATTTCCAACCAATTTAGATAACAGAAGCCACCAACATGTTCTGCTTGATAATGGTAAGCCTCCATCAGAAGAGACATTTATTTATGGATAGGAAGGGTAAGCAATTATTGAGCAGCTGTTTTTGTCTTCATTTCCTAACATACTGTACACCTGGCCACGGAAAATCTCTTTAAAAACCCAAATCAGTAATACTAAAACACTGACATTTCCCTTTATTCAGTGTCATCTCTGTGAGCCTCTGTGTGTATTGCAGTGTAAGCTTTAATATTTGTCAAGAGTAGTTGCGAAACCCGTGTGAAAGACCGCATGGTAGAACGCTGTCAGCCGGTTAAACTCAGCTTGTTGGTTGTAGAGGACTAGAGAATAAAACGAAAGAATAGGGAGCTACATCAGCATAGAAAATCATTTGGAATGTCCTGGAAGAATCAAGAAGTGCCTTTCACAAGGGTTTTTTTTTTTTACGCAATAATTATAACTAAGGACTCTCTAGGTTCATTTCAATGGTTTTGAAGGGAAATTCTTCTTTCTGTAAACAGGAATGTCACACCTATAATTCACTACACCACTGTACTGACTTGCGATGCAATTTTATTTGTTTTATTTAATGTGAAGTCCTTAACTGAAGAGAGGGCATGACTACTCAGCCCTGTTTGTGTTCAACCTGTGCCTATGCTACTTGTAAAGAAGTGCTGCTAACACTCACCATATAGTGCTGGGACCAGTCATTCAAATTGAGAAGTGCCGGTGTTGGTGCTGTGGGTTCTGGCCCATTACAAGTACTGGCTCCAAGAAAATTCCACGTGCATGCATTCCTCCCACAATTCATCACCGTTTATATGCTCTTAATTGGCTACCCCCTGTTAGGAATGCACTTTCCAAGCAGCCATAAGGATAACCCATTCCTGTGTTGTAATAGTTCACTCATGTTGCAGACTGCAGGGCTTAAAAAGGCCCAGCCCAAGGGCACTCATTAGATTCCAGAGCTGTTACAATTGGAGCATATTGTCATGTGTGCCGCAGTGTAAGCTGGAGGTTATTGTGACAGATTATCCTTCCTTTAATTGTTAGAGCACTTGGGCATATAGGAGAGCGGTTCATGACCCGGTATCAGTTCTGACAATGTCTCTGGAGACAGCCGAAGTGAAAGGTTTCAGGGAGTAGTTAAGAACAACATGGATCATCCTTAAGAGGCTGTGACTTGGATAACAAACGTCCTCAACCCCCCAAAAAAGAAGCCGTTTATAAATTGTCGCAGCATCACCCCTAAGAGGTGCCATCAGACTGCTCTCAGACCAGCTTGAATTGAACCTTTTGGAGGATACATGGACAGAGCACTGAGAGTTTGACCGTGCTATACATGATGAGTTAGTATTGTAAAAAGAATGACCTATACTGACCAAGAGAGCACAGTGGAGAGGTATAGTTGGGAAGCAACATCTGAGCACTTCCTAGCAACATCTCCTGTCGGCTCCTCTGGCTTGATCGTACTGAACCCCCCTCTGCAGGCAGTGTAGCCCGTGGTGTGTAAAATGGCACACTGAAGGCTCAATGTCAATAGCTCTGTTTGAGACCAATCATACCATGTCCTCACCGTCCCCGTGTTTTGATTTGCAAAGATGAGCCGAGATACATCAGTTAGCAATTACGCTAATTCCAGATTGGGAAAGAAAATGTGTCAATTGGCAAAATTATTTTTACTTCTGGTAGCTAGGTTTAACTTTGTTGCATCACAACAACAAATTATTATAGTATTTTTTACTAAAGTTTCTTAATCCTGCTTTTTATTTTTAACTTGCTGCCAAATGACTCTTGAATTCAACCAGCAGGCCGGTGCTGGACTTCCAGGGCCTGGCCAGAGGCGACTATATTGGCATCCTGTCAGCGAGTGGCAGTTCACTGTCAGTTTAGCGCCAGGCCCCAGGCTGCAGGTTGCTCGGACCACTGATGTCAACCAGGTCGGCCAACTGCTCTTCTAGCTCTTAATTATGCTTTCCTTCTGACGGGGCAGGATCGCTCACCAGGGGATGGGGAACGTTTGTCTTTTGCACTGCCACCACCGTTTTCTGGAAAAAACAATGCAACCGTGATTCATCTAAAATAATAATTATACAGGGAATCGCCCCTAGCCAAGATAAAATTATTTCATTAAATGCACACAGCTATAAAATTTCAGAAGTGGATCCACAGAACATTTTAACAGCCTGAGATCCTCCACCATTTGTTACCGTATATAAATATTCCTCATTGGAGCTTTAGCTGGTACAGAATAAAATGCAAATCAGAGAAATTTTTTGTTTTTTTTAAACAATCTGATTGGCTGGATGAATGCAATTCCCTTTAAAAACCTCCAGTAACCATGAGCCTCTGCATGTCTACCTTCAGGGGGTCTTGTTTCCTTATTAATAATTAACATGATCTACAGGCATCCAAAAATCCATAGTAAACAAGGTACACATCTAAATTGTGCTTAGCTGGCAATAGATTTAAAATAAAATTGACTATTTTTATCTATTTAAAAAGGGCAAGCTGAAGTACAATGGGACAAAGCCAAAATAAGGTGCAAAAAGGTTGTGTGTCATGAACAGGTTCTCACATAAAACAGGTCAAAACACAAATCAGCTTCTCTTTAAAAAAAGAGCCCACAATCCATACTCTTGTTTGGATCAAACCAACTCAAAACTAACATTTGTACTTTCGTACAGGCTACCCCGACTAAACAACCTTGCAGCCGAGGAGGATTATTTTGGTGGAAGTTGTGAAGTTCTAGGATCAGTACTGGCTTTTTTTTACGATTGGCAACATGGAAAAGGAGAAAGCCAATCCTGGATCCGTACCTTGAGGAAAACATCTCACCTTTCCTCTATATACAGGTAGCGTGAGTTGTCCACTCTCTTTTTGTTTGACCCCCCCTCCTTCCCATATTGAGTGACATTCATTTAAATGTCTTCATTCATGTGGTTTTGAATAATGTCTTATTTTCCACAGCAGAATCACAAACACCGGTAATTGCTTCAAGTGGGGAAATTCCCAAGGAACTCCTCACTCAGACACTACATCTCGTAGCTCTGAGGGAGGGCTGTGCTCTGACCGAGAGGACACAGAGACAAGCGAAACCTCTCTTTGGGATGAAATGCTGAAATAAGCAGCCCCGACACGCCTGTACTTTACCTAACTACCCCTCCATAAAAAAATTAACTACCGCAATAAAACACACACTGGGGAAGTACGTTCCTAAGGACACCCGAGGACCCCGAGGTCATTTACGGTAGAAATTAAACAGTAAAATATTACTGAAGCCCTGTTGCCGGTCTAACGCTTAGTTCAGGGTGCATTTATGGGGGGGGGGGGAAGCTAGAGAAGAGAACTATGAACGCGCAGACGCGGCTTTCATTTCATAACGATCCCACGGAGGAATCTCTGCTAGGTTTTGTGAATGGCACAGCGGGGTCAGGGGAGCCGGCCCTGGTTGTGCCCAGGTTTACGTGCCAGGGGGGCAGAGATGGGCATGGAATTAAATTTGATCTGCCAGGGTTTTTAAATCACTTACTGGGAGGTCAGGTTCGATTCAAACGTGAGACCAGTGGACAGAAAAAAGCAGGGGGGGGGGGGGAAATAATTATATACACATATAAATATATAAATGTAGTTACTACTGTACCAAAACAATTACATTTTTAAATTATTTTATTATATTACAGTTATATTAAATTTGAACCTTTATAGGGATATTTTACTACCCATGCCTCAGATTGAGCAGTACCTCTACAGCACAGGGAAATCAGCCGTTTTATTTTACTGTAATATGGTTCGCTTCATCTCATCTTCATATCAGAAGAGCTGGTTTGCAGACATACAATTAATTATAGCAAATGAGAGGATGATGGCTCTCCCAGATAACGGCTTACAACGAGAGGAGTACATGTCGTATACATTTGTACAGTGGAAAAGTAATTTGTACAAAGGAGAAGCTGTTCCACACAAATGCATTATTTATTTATTTATTTATTTATTCTCACATGGAAGAAATAAAAAAATAAAAAATAAAAATCACACATGAATAAAGTAAGGCTTTTGATGTCTGCGATTTCCTGGCAGTTACACAAGCTGCTTTTGCCTCGTTTGGCAATCCCAGTTACACATGAGTATTTATAGCTTCCTCGGCACGACATCGCAATCAGTCACTGATGCGTTCGCCTAGGCGGTCGAACGCGTTTTCCCTTCAGTGAGCCGCGCGGATGCCCGGATGGGGGAAAAAATAAATAAAAAAATAGCATTACCTCGACAAGCTACAACCGCTGCGCGCGTGCGTTTCCTGTCCCCGCGTTGTGAAATATTTAAAAGGACACAGAAACGGGAGGAAGTGAAAAAAAGTGTAAAAAATCCTAAATCCATGACAACTGGGAGGTTCAGCGGATGTTTCTTTAAAACCTACCATTTACTTTAAAAATACTCATTTGTTTATGAAAAAGCCATTTTTATTTAGATTTGTCCTTATCAGTTGCGTAATGAATGGAAATCTGCAGAGGATTCATATACAATGTGGGGTTTTTTTGTGGAATTTTCCATTATTCCCCTGTATTATTTTGCCTTATCATGAGTCGCAGTGACATGCTTGAAAGGACAGATCTTCTCCCTTTGGGGATACTCAAGACCTTAGTGGGCGATGAGGCACCCCTTACTCTTATCTGCCCTTTGCTGAATAAATGTATCAACCCCCCTAATGTTGTGTGCCTTCACCAGAACACATTTATAAGAAGAGGGGCTGTAATATAAGGGGAAACATTCTTTATCTACTCTAAGAGGCATTTTATCTAAACTGTAACCTTTACAAAATGCCCATAAAACTGTGAAAACGGATAATCAATGCACATACAGGTCGAGGCTATATCGCACGTCCATGTTAGACCCCATGTCCAACTGGATACCTCCAGGCGACTTGGCATTAGTATCTGTCACAATGTGTGCACGGCGGAAGGATTTTGTATCTGAGCATGTTGCGCTCACATCAGTTGACAATAATGTGCATGCCACCACTGAAGGTGAGATCCCCCCACAGCGCGTTGCCACCGATGTCACTGTGAGGATGTCATGTGTGTTCGCACATTCCCCCCACAGCAAGCGGCAACGCAGTGCTGCGTTATTTCACACCAGCGATTTTATATATATATATATATAAAAATACGCTGCCGTGATCGTGTTACAAGCGCAATGATTAAGGCTGTAATAACCAAATGAGATAAACATAACAAAGGATTCTGAAGCCCAAAAATATGGGATAGTGCTTAAGGCACATGAACTGGATGGTCAGACACAAAATAGCCCATATAAACGTGTGCCCCCGAGTGAAGCTGAAAATTAATGCTTAAGCTTTTCTTCTGGCAGATGGGGTGTGAGTAAAATCCTGGTTTGATTCGAAAAGACAATACACCCTATTATCATGATGCCATACAGAGAGCTTTTTTGGTTTGTGGTTGTAGAGCAGATGCATAGCCTATGTATATTTAAATATTAGATTATAAACTAAACCAGAAGTTAAAATTTTAGTTGAGATTTTAAAGGTTGTTTTGTTTTTTATAATCATTTGGCTGGGTTGAACTTGCTAGTCAACCCACCAACGGATTCTGAGGGTGTTGTTGAATATTTGGTTATAAACGCTACAGCGAACAGCCCCCTACCATCACAGGTGGCTCACCTTGACATTATGACAGCACAGTGATGAATTTGGATTGACGTTGGCCAGTGAGCATTGCAAAGTTGACTCAATGATATAAACAATCCCACATTAAGCCCTTACGCAAGCTGGGTTGGAAACTTTGCGAGTTAGGGCGTGGATAAAAAGCAGAAATCAGGAATTTCGATGCGAAACAATTTTAAGAAATGCGATGCTTTGTAAACTGAATGTTTACAGCTGTTGCCAGCCATTTTCACGTCAATAATGACACCACGCTGCAAATGTCAACCTAAAAATAACTCCTGAAGCATTGGCAGAGCATTTACTTCTCTGAAAAATTGAATGTCATGTGTAATTCAAATAGTAAGGTGCTGATCTGAAGTCCCTTGAGAGCTGCCAGTTAACCTTTCTGCTGCTTAACCATCAGATCGTTCTTGTTCTAAGAAAAAGTGTGACAGTAAAAAGCTGTCATTAGTGACGCTTCAAAGCTAAACGAGCAAAACATATATACAAAAGAAAAAAACGTTTGAGAGAAGCATTATTTTTACAAAAAAAAAAGTTTATTACATTAACGTAACATTACTTGCACGTTGTTTTGTCGTTTCAGTTTTCATGGAACACTTCAGGCAGATGGAACAACAGTCAGCCGTGAGGACTGAAATTTCCACTTCAGGTCTTTAGTCATCCTGTCAGCAAGTCACTTTGTTGCTAAGACATCTAATTGCATAACAATTGTATAATATCCCTTCTCTTGTTTTGGTCAAATCCGCATCACTTCCTGTTTATCATCACTGACAACTGAATTTAATTGGTAAAACTTGAAAGAACAACCTTTTTCCTTTGTGTCTTTCATGATTGCACACCCCCGTGCTTAACCAGCACAGCACCTAATGGACTCTGTCATGTACAGACCCTAACGACTGACTAAGATTAATGATCTACATAAACATGAAATATAAGTGTGTGCAGCGTTGGACCCCGCAGGGATAATTAATTTACCTGCTGAGCACAGAGGTGTACATGAGTCAGGTTCATGTCTGATGGCCCTTGGAGACGTTATCAACCCAGATGATGGTCTGTGTGCTGTCAGCCAGGTCTATTTATTTGGAAGGTGTGCTTTACGTTAAAGACACATGCCAGTTTAGGCAACAAAACTGGGCATTTGTATTTAAGACGACAAATATCCGAACAGTACCAGTAGTGGAATGTCGAAATCTAAATGCAGATAAATGTACAAATAACACAAATAAAAGTAAAGATCATCATACAAGATATTTTTTTGATACTTTTGTGACTTGCAAAAGGATGATTGTTCCGAGTACCGGTAATTTAAAAGTTAATATGTGCAAGGCAGCAGGTGCGAAAAGACCCATATCTATCCAAAAATATGACTGAGTAGGAATGTAATACCATTACTCTCTGTGACACCATTTTGTACTCTCTAATACAGCAACAGACCTTATACTTCAGTTGTGACAGTGTGGGCCTCAGTTGTGATGGCGGGGTCTCAGTTGTGACAGTGAGCAAAACCTCAGTTGTTGACCTCAGTTGACAGCCTTCAATTTATAATCCACGGCGGAGCTGAGTGAAATTGTTTATTTTAGCCATCAGATGACTATATGAATAAGTAATATACAACTTATAGCTCAATTCCCTGTTACAGACAGTCTATAATTTGATATTCCTTTTTACTACATTCAACAAGATTTCTAGCTCTGTGAGAGACAAAAAGTTTTATTTGTGGAAATTGTGTGGTTCTATTTAAAAACCAGCCGATGACAGTTTAATATAAACGGCATCGTGTAATAAATATACATATTTATATATGTATATAGTCCGCTTTTTTAAATGAAACACCCACGGGGGAAACATTTTATTTTATATCTATTCCCTTAACAATTCTACACCCGCAATTTACTTGCCCTCCCTAGTTATTCTTCAGTAGGAATAATCTACCATCCTCCCACACTGTCCATCAGATTACATGGTGTTCCTTCCAATAAATCTTTGATAATTTTGGTATGAGCTGATCCCACTTTTCAAACTTGTGACTCTACAATTAGTTGGAAACTACAATAATGGCATTTGGGGGCACTGGGGACAGAAATTTGAATAAAGTTGGGGGAGGGGGGAAATAAATAAATAATCACAAATCGATTAGCATATTTCCAATACATCACATTTAGCCAAATTTTTCTTGTGACTTTGTTCACTCAGACATATTGCAAAAATTCAGAGAGAATCTTAGTTCAATTTACAGAACAGCATGGAATGATCCGTGCTCTTAACAATGCGTAATTATTTGGGGAAATTGGTTTTGGTTTATTGTCTGCTTAAAACCGTTCATACCACCCGACCTTCGCCGCCCGAGACTTTAATATAGCGCCTTTGAGGCGATACCGGGGATAAAATGATTGTCTGGAAACTAAGAGAATCTTAACAACCTTTTCTTATTCATGGTCTGATTTAAGCTGCATTAACCTGGGTTAATATCACTGTCAGTCTAAATTTGTAGGATCCCTAAACGCATGTGCATCCCATACTCATTAGGAGGCTCAATAGGACAAATAAGCTCACATTTTTAGTTTTGAGAAAAGGGCAGACACCCTTTCAGTCAGGCTCTTTTTAGTCTTTAGCGCTGCTCTTCATGGAACTGTCAGGCTCCAAAAGAGGTTCTTCTCTTTCTCTACCAGACATTTACCACCATCTGTAATCTCTATTCAAAGGATGAAAACTTCTTTTTTTTATAACCGAGTGGCTCAGTTGGTAAGTGGTCTTGCACAGGTGCAGACTGAACCCTATAAACCGGAGTTTGTAGGTTCGATTTTCATTAGGCTCACAGCTAACATAGCGCTGCCTGGGCTGGGTTGGGTTAAATCAGCTTCTCTTGGCTCACAGCTAACATAGCGCTGCCTGGGCTGGGTTGGGTTAAATCAGCTTCTCTTGGCTCACAGCTAACATAGCGCTGCCTGGGCTGGGTTGGGTTAAATCAGCTTCTCTTGGCTCACAGCTAACATAGCGTTGCCTGGGCTGGGGTGGGATAAATTAGCTTCTCTAGGCTCATATCCAATAAGCACTTCCTACCAGCTTCCAGGAAACGGTACCATCAAGGGATGTGCCTCTTCTTGTCCGGGCTTTGTGGCCTGCAGCGTGGACAAGACTTGGGTGGATTGAAGGCAGAGCATAGTCCTCACCCTGCCCTTGTAGGTGAGAGTCGTACCGACAAGCTGAGACGCGTTACCACAGTTGGCGGTTACAAACCCTGCCTATCGTAATTCTGGACATCCAACGTTATCGTCATAAAGGGAAGCCTTCCAAGGTCTCTGCGCTTGCATAACTGAGTGCGTTTGATATTTGTGGAGCATTAGCAGTGAATAAAGTGTCAATGCGGTGATGAAGCAGTGTCAAATAACTCATCTGCACCAATCACACTGACAATTAACAATGAGTCGTCGCACAAAAATAGTGCCATCTATTCTTATTCCATTTCCACGTCAGCTAATGAGGTTAGATGTTACAGATCGCCGACTAGGAGGACTGACACTTAAGTGGCTAATGCTTAAAGTTACATTTTCTTAGACTTTTTCCATCTGCAGGAGCTGCTATGCTTTTAATACATAATGGCCACTTTTTGTTTTACAACGAGACCTATCCACTGCCAGAGTGGGAGAGGAACATGTAAAACTTTCATTTTTCCCCCTTTTGTTGCAGAATGAAATTGACTTTGCCTCAAAACGATAACAATACCACCGTGTTCATCAAGAGAGAACGGGTTGCATCTTGAACTAAATTAGTGGTTTCATTTCCATACATGCTAAAAGGAAAGTGTTAAATATTTACGTGACCAGCTTATACTCTATTATTTGCAGATCTTTGATGCCACTGTAGGGGTCTTGTGGCTCATGTTCCTTCAGGAAAAGTACAATTGCGTTACGACGCTCATTTGCCAATTGCGTGGATTGTTCAGTGATGAACCGTAATCAGTATCGAGCTGTAAATCGGTGGTGCCACAGTGCCACAGTACATGATCATAAATTGGTCCGGGGATGAGGAAATTGTCCGTAAAGACCCACGCTGGGCGTTGTTTCTCCGTTGGCAGTATCCAGGCAGCTAAAACTGCTTTTAGAATTGGAATGGATGACCCAGAGTTTGGGACCTGAACCAAGCAGAAACACTTTGGCTGAGCACTTGGACTAAATCAGAGGCTGGTTTATTTTTATGAAGGCCCTGACACTACCTTGGCAATATTGCATATGCAATGAAATGTAAGGTCTGTCTGCTGGCGTCTCCAAAAAAAAAAGTTAAAAATGTTACCTTTTGAAGGAGTCCTTGTGTTTCAGATTCAGCCATGAAGCAACACGTGCCAGGAAGTGTGCGAGACAGCTTGACAGGCACAATTTTTGAACCGATGTTTATTAGCGTTTAAATTGTGGTTGGTCTTGACCTCAGCGCCCTGTAACATTTCGGAATTAGTGGTCATAGTCTATCCCTAGCCATGAATACATAAAGAACACATATTGGCTTGACAATTAGCACGCAGCACATTTTATTATTATATAATTTTCAATTATCATTCTTGCTAATATGTATAAGTATTTAAAAAAAAAAAAACTTTTTTGAACAGTGGTCAGGTAGATGCAAAGTTTTTTTCATTTTAATTGGTTGTTATAGTTATGGTTAGGACCAATGAAAAACCCTCTACTCAATCAATACAATTGTATTTAATAGCATTTTCTTTTTGAGTGAGTATCTTATTTCTTCTACTCATATTAAGCCGGTCTTAAATTCAATTGTGTGAAATGCGATAAGGGGGTTGTGAAAGTTTTGATTTGGTTTTAGCCTATTATTGATTTTGAATAATGCAGTGAACTGTCACATCACATGCCAGTTACCTCATTAATTACTGTACACACAAAGTTGGCTGCACTGGCCAAACATTGTCAACACACACACACACACACACACACACACACACATACATATATGCAGTGGTAAGACAAAACACCATGTAAACAAGTTGCATTTGAAAATAATTCTACACGTTCTTCATATTAATTTCAATATCAATTACCAACGTGTCCTGTTGGGAATTTGAATGCTTTTGTGGAACCTTCTGCAGATGAAATCACACTGACAAACATACTTTATAATATTTCATGATGACATCTGTAAAGATAGCATTTTTTTTTTTAAACGACGTAAACAAAAGGGAACACCCCAAGATGTAAACAAATGTCTACGATGTCCGTTAAACACACCACTTCAGAGCTCTGGTGCCTCTTTGTACCTGTTAACGCAGACAGTTCCAACCTCCACTTCCTGCCCATTTGGATCTCAAAGCCTCTTATTTAATGCATATCAAAACCAATAAGATGTGGTACATGGTGCTTTTTTCCACATGGTCTTCCCTGTCTTTAATGACCAACTTCCCCCCCCCCACTCATTGTGTACGAAGGATGAAAGTGGCATGGTCCATCTCTATTGTGAACATAGTCGGTCGTTATAGCACACAGTAACAAGGCTCAGGGGCTTGAACTTTAATACATTACTTAACAGCTGTGGGATTCAGGACAGGGGGCTGCGTGCCACGGGTTGAATGGAGTAACAGCGGACAAGCCGTCATACGTACGGCTTAAGAGGGTCTAAATATTTACCAGTGTCAATTTAACAAGCACTGTGTATTCACCGTAATGGAATATATATACAATAAAACATTACATTACTCTGCTTTTGTGATGTTTTCAGAGACATTATTGTGGATGTCTGTCTGTATGTGTCCAGCCCACATGCCTACCAGGCCCCCTTTCATTCCCAGCCCTCAGGGTCATACTAACGGGGGGAATAAATGAGGTTAGTACACTCGTATGTGAGTGTGTAATTTTATGTGACCTTGTATTGTCGCTTGGCGAGTGAGCATGTGGCTTTTGCATGAATATCCCTAAAAAAAAAAA
>JAOVYW010016077.1:0-11777 GCA_025775045.1 Hiodon tergisus | reverse complement strand
GCCTCCCGACTTCCCCGAGCAGCGTCGCGTGAAGTTCGGCGAGTCGGCCTCCCGACTTCCCCGAGCAGCGTCGCGTGAAGTTCGGCGAGTCGGCCTCCCGACTTCCCCGAGCAGCGTCGCGTGGATAACCACATTCACAACTTCCCCGAGCAGGGGACGTTCCTTCCGCAAATCCTTCCTTTAATAGGGTTCGTTGTCCTTAGGCTGTGAGAACGTTGTCTTTGGTTTTACAAATGATCTGAATCACTTTCATAGGCTTGTAACAAGGCTATGGAGGACCCACTTTCGCAGGCTGAACTGTTGGCTTCTGCGTCTCATGGAAGCCGGGGATGCGTGGTTTTGATTGTACTTGTGTCCTCCCAAACAGATGTGTTTGAGGACTTCATCTCGCCCACCACAGCGGCACAGACCCTCCTCTTCACTTCGTGCAACAAGAGGAAAGAGGTGGGCAGGGGAGGGGGCTACTTCTGGCCACATTGTGGCAGTGCGTCCGTGTCCCCGTTTCATTTCTCATGGAAATTTGTGGGGGGGAAAGAATCGCACTAACAATAGTGCAGAGTGTCCCCAGGTGAGATTTCCCAACGGCATGGATCTTTATTGCTATGTACTGAAATGGGATTACTTGTTTGACAGGTGTTACAGAAGACCATGGGCTTCTGCTATCAGATCCTCACAGAGCCCACCTCCGATCCCCGTAAGAAAGATGGCGCCCTGCACATGATCGGGTCCCTGGCTGAAATCTTACTCAAGGTGAAGGTCCTCTCTGTCTTCATCGTCCACAAGGCGCGGTGTGCCTGTGCGGCGTTTTAACGCTGTCGTCTGCAGCTGGGAAGGAAACTGACGGCGTGAGGCGGCTTGTGTGCTGTTAATGGCCTGAAAGTAGACACAGATCCATTAATACAGATTTTAAAATAAAAGGCATTTTCCAAGCCCCATAGGAATTTATTGATGCATGTGTTAATCCAAAATCTCTGCAAAGCTGTTTTACTTAAGTGGTAAATGGCTTGTTTAAAGAAAATACTGATTAGATTAGATTAAATTAAATTGAATGAATGAACGAACGAACACAGTTTCTTCCCAACAGAAAAAGATCTACAAAGACCAGATGGAGTTCATGCTGCAGAATCACGTCTTCCCGTTGTTTCACAGTGAGCTGGGTTACATGAGAGCCAGGGTAAGGAGTGATGTGTCATGGTGGGCCGTCTTCCTGCGCTGCATGAGAGCAGCGCCTGTGTTTTACTGTGTGACTGCTGTTTCACGGTGGGAGTTTAATGCAACTAATGCTGCTGTGCTGCCCCCTCTATGGCTCTAGGCCTGCTGGGTCCTGCATTACTTCTGCGAGGTTAAGTTTAAGAATGACCAGAACCTCCAGACGGCCCTGGAGCTGACTCGAATCTGCCTGATCAATGACAACGAGATGCCTGTCAAAGTAGAGGCAGCCATTGCACTGCAAGTGCTGATCAGCAACCAGGAGAAAGGTACCTCTCCATCTTTGTTTTTGTTTTTGGTTTTGGTTTGGGTATGGACGCTGCACCTGCTGAAGCCTTGCAGAACTGATTTACAAATATTTTTCCATTTGGTGTTTCTGCCGTCTGATATTTCCTGTTATTTTGAAACGGTTATATTAATGTTGTCAGCTGTGCGCCTTGTAGTTAACGGTCCGGCTCTGCTGTGCTCTCCCAGCCAAGGATTACATCACCCCTTTCATCAGGCCTGTGATGCAAGCCCTCCTCCACATCGTACGGGAGACGGAGAATGATGACCTGACAAATGTCATACAGAAGATGATCTGCGAGTACAGTGAGGAAGTCACGCCGATTGCCGTGGAGATGACACAGCACCTGGTGATTGTCCAGCAGGCAGCTGAAATGCAGTGAAGCGCTGCATGTTGAACCGCGGTTTCTTGGCCACCGCCGTCCAGAGTCCGTGGCTGCGGGTTACTCTTGTGCGGTTATTCTCTTAACGTGGCAAATTCACGCTCGGGCTGAACTGCATCTGTTGTGCAGAGCTGTTGATTCTGACTGTCGGTCCTTGTACCCGTCAGGCCATGACCTTTAACCAGGTGATTCAGACGGGGCCCGACGAGGAGGGCGGTGATGACAAGGCCGTCACGGCCATGGGAATCCTCAACACCATTGACACCTTGCTCAGTGTAGTGGAGGATCACAAAGAGGTTAGCATGGCAACACCCTTTTCTGCGCTGACATTCTCATTCTCATTCCAGAGTCACTTCCTCTCTCCAGTTTCCCATGACCCCCGGGGAGTCGATTCTGGATTCTCCCTTTAAAACGTTTCACAGATACAGGATTACCAAACTGTTCATCCACTCTTTTAGAAAGAGCCTTTTGTAAGTCGTCGGGGGCCCGATTAACATGAATAAAACATGTGGCTTCGAATTCTAATGTTGCCAAATCTGTTTGAAGACCAGTGCAGTGGTGTTGTGTTGGCTGTTAGGTGTGGTTCCACCCATCTCTGTAATCTACTTAATTGATGGGATCAAGAGATTCCACCAGTAAAATAATTAACATTTACAATTTTAAGAACCTAGGAGGAGACGCCAACACCTGCGTTTGTTTTAATCTGTACAGACAGGCTTATTAGGATAAGGCAACATATAATTCATAAACGCAAACATTTGCTGTTTGAATGTATAGTTCAGCTTTGCAGTCTTAAATGATACTGTGGTTTACTCCGCGTTTTGAAACTGCGTCCTTTGTCCTCCTTGGAACCGAGCGGTCACGTTGCGGTCTGCTATCTTTCGGCTGTTCCGTGGGAACTCTGGTGAGGGAGCAGGCTGGTCCTTCTTTAAACCCTGCTGGGGCATTTCTCCGCTTTACCAACCTCCGTTGATCAGTTGGACAGGACGCTCACTCCAGATTCAAACGTGGCAGAGCTGATGTCACAAGCTATTGATCGGTCAGGGGAGGGGTTCCTGAAGAGAAGCTGTAAATGCTTTGACATCCCCAGCCCCCCCACCCCCTTCACCTTTGAAGTAATCTTGTCTGTGGTCTGCTGATCAGAGGTTGGAGGGGAATGACTCATTTACTTTGGGTTTGGACTGTTTCAGATCACCCAGCAGCTGGAGGGCATCTGTCTACAGGTGATAGGAACCGTTCTTCAGCAGCATGTGTTGGGTAAGTTCTGGGATTCTGGTTCTACCAGTTTCGTGTCAGTTGGGGTGGGGACAGACCTTATTGAATGTGTTCCTTTTTCTCTCCCAGAGTTCTACGAGGAGATCCTGTCTTTGGCCCATAGCCTGACCTGTCAGCAGGTGTCCCCACAGATGTGGCAGCTCCTGCCTCTGGTCTTCCAGGTCTTCCAGCAAGATGGCTTTGATTACTTCACAGGTATGGGGATATATTTCTGCTTTGTGAAGTTTCATTTTATTATTTCTTCTCTGGCTTTTCTTCAATGCTGAGTAATGACTCAATGTTTTCAATGTAGGAGTAAATGTTCAGAATTCAGATATTTATTTTTAACATTTTCTGTTTTTACAATCATTCAGTCCAGAGCTGAATTGCTGTTACACACTCTTGTATTGCACATTTCTTTCCTTATAGACATGATGCCTCTCCTGCACAACTATGTTACCGTTGACACGGATACACTTTTGTCTGACACCAAATACCTTGAAATGATGTACAGCATGTGCAAGAAGGTAAGTATCCCCTGCAGTGAGCATAATTCAAACCATGTGTTCCACGTTTACATGCTGTGAATGTGCCCCTCAGGAACGCATCTGAATTTTTGACTCCTATTTTAGATCCTGACCGGAGATCCAGGAGAGGACCCAGAGTGTCATGCAGCCAAGCTATTGGAAGTTGTCATCTTGCAGTGTAAAGGGCGTGGCATCGATCAGGTATGCAGTCACAGGTTTAATGTTTTTTTGCGTCTGTATAACCTTTACTCCCTACCTTTAGTGGACAAGTTGTCAAGTGCGTGCATCTGTGAGAGTGTTTGCGCGGTGTGCGACAGGTGGTTCCGTTGTTCGTGACGGCTGCCCTGGAGCGACTGACACGGGAGGTGAAGACCAGCGAGCTGAGGACCATGTGCCTGCAGGTGGCCATCGCCGGCCTGTACTACAGCCCCCCGCTGCTGCTCAACACGCTGGAGAACCTGCGCTTCCCCAACAACACGGAGCCCATCACCAATCACTTCATCTCGCAGTGGCTCAAGGATGTCGACTGCTTCCTTGGGTAAGGCCCACTCGTGTTTTGTTTTCACCACCTCATTTTAATTTGTTTAATTTAATTGTTAATTTGTTTTTAATTTGTTTTGTTTAATTTGCGTCTGGTTGTTTTGAGTTCTGGCATTTAGATGTGGTCCATTGATTTTTGTGCCTTCGCGGTGCGTAATTTGGAAATGACTAAACTGTGTTAAATCTGGGCTGGGTAGCTTGACTTCAGAGAGAAACTTCTCCGACATCTAATCAAAAAGCTTAAAAGTTCGATGCAAATTTTTCTTTTTATGCAGTGGTTTTATCCTATATTTGTGTTTGACAGACTTCACGACAGGAAAATGTGTGTGCTGGGCCTATGTGCCCTTATAGATCTTGAGCAGAGGCCACAGGCTATCAACCAGGTGGCTGGACAGCTGATCCCTGCTGCCATCTTGCTTTTCAATGGGCTCAAGAGGGCGTACGCCTGTCGGGCGGAGCACGAGAATGACGAAGACGAAGACGACGAGGATGGAGAAGATGAGGATGAAAACGGTAAGAGAAATGGGCTGGACACTTGCTCTGAAGCTGCTTGACTGGACTTCTCCGTGACGTGTACTTTAACCTCACCGTTGTAAAGTAAGGAAAAAATGTGTCTTAACTCCTGACGGTACACGAGGTCTGGGCACTGGGTATTGAGAGTAGTATGGGTCAGTGAATGGATTGCATTATGTTTGTCCTCAGTGGAGCTGGGTAGTGATGAGGATGACATAGATGAGGAGGGGCAGGAGTACTTGGAGATGCTGGCCAAACAGGCTGGCGAGGACGGGGATGACCAGGACTGGGAGGAGGATGATGCAGAGGAGACGGCTCTGGAGGGCTACACCACCGCTGTGGATGACCAGGACAACCTGGTCGATGAGTACCAGATCTTCAAGGTCATCCTCCAAAGTAAGAGACTGGAGATGTCTTCAGCCGTTGCACTACTCTGTTGCATTTGGACAGATTTTCAAAGTTGATGGCCGTCTGTGAATAGTTTCCCCAAACATCGTCTGTACTCTGTTTCAGATATCCAGACACGAGACCCAGCATGGTATCAGGCACTCACACAAAGTCTAGATGAGGAACAGGCGAAACAGCTTCAGGACATAGGCACACTTGCAGACCAAAGGCGGGCTGCACATGGTATATTTTTTATTTTACTTTTTCACATTTTTATGCAAAATGACTGAATTGGACAGTCGCCAGGTTAGATGGTTTGAAAACCGTGTCGTATTTGCTTTCAGAATCAAAAATGATTGAGAAGCACGGCGGATACAAGTTCACAGCGCCGGTGGTGCCAACCAACTTCAATTTCGGAGGCAACGCTCCAGGAATGAATTGATTCGTCTCCTCTTCTTCTTTCTTACTCTGTGACTGATTGTAGTGAAGTGAAAAAGCTTGTGTTGTTCCCTCAAATAGTGGTGCCAGAACTGGTTCTTCTCACTCACTCTTCAATATGACTGTATCAACTTGGACATATCACCAGAAGACGTGAGGAGGCAACCTGATGCAACCAAATGGCTGGGAAAACTAACCAAGAACGGGAATGTGAAGCAAGAAGGAAAAAAAGAATCTCCAAACAATGTTGTCTTGTGGAGTCCAAAGTCTGAATGGAATACCATGACGGCAGCTCTTTTTCACCACAGAAGTAAAATGGGGACAAAACAAATTGAAAATAGAACTAAAAGTTACGTCAGTCTGATGGTGTAGGCTACAAGTGGTAGTGCCCTTTAAATTTCTACCTGTGGCGGTGGTGTTCGTCTGCATTATTGCATTAACAAATGATCATGTTTGTTATGTACATAATTCAAGGTTTTGTTGTAGCCTGGAAGAACACCTTTTGGAATCTAAATGAGTGTATTCATATGTAGCATATTGGCTACTTCCTAGCACGTGATGCCTGATATCTGTAAATTTATGACTAGCACTTTCATATTGTTATGGTCTCCCAGCCTTCTGTTTCAGACTGTAAATTTTTAAAATAATTTGAGACTATTTAAAATATGGTTCTAACATAATTACTTGGCAAATAACTTCTCTGGTTATGGATGATTGTTGGATGCATATGGTTACTGTGAGGGATAGTCCGTGGCCTCTTTCTGCTAAAATAGGCAAAACTGGGTTTCTGAAACAAAGCTCTTTGTGTTAAATTTGGTTACTGGATAATTTGTTGTAAGCGCTGCGACGCGGTTGAATACTTCATTGAAGCATGCAAAATTGGACTTGATAATGAAGCTCTCGGAAGCATTTGGTTGATGTATGGATAAACCATCTATATATACAAATATATATATATATATATATATACATACAATATATTAAAAACAAGTTGGGATACATGTAATGGAGTGTTAACTTCTATAGAACTGTACGCCCATGTAGTGGTCAGTTAGAGGGGAAAATGAACATCCAATGTGGAAGGTTGAGCTATGCTTGGTTAAATAAGTTAAGTGTATAGACTGCATCAAGGTAGAATACCTCAGGGCGTGCACGTTCAGTTTGGGGTAAGTCCTTGATGGTGGTTGTTCTGTTGGCTAGTTGTCAACAGACTGGTTCTCCAGCAAAAATAAGTTTTCATATACATTCAATTTTTAAAAAAAGAAAAAGAAAAAAGCTGGCAGTTTTAAGACGGTAAAACTGGTTCAGCGGTTAGTACTTATGGATTATGCAAGACCAGAAAGCCTATTCATGTTTATTTGCTTACATGTAAATATTTTTTTAATGGCATGCCATCGATCTACTTTATGTTCATATTTTATGACAAAATACATGCCTCTTCGTTAGCATTCAAGGACACTTAGGGGTTTCAAGTTGAATTGGAAGTGCCAGTACTAGTCTGCCGCAATTATGTGTCATGTTCAGTGTCATTAAATGCAGCCAACATGCCAAAAAGGATGGGGTTTTTGCGTGGTCTCTCTCGCCATACTTAACAATGTTCCATCGGTAGCCTTGTTTTTCTTATTGGATTTAATTGACACCCACTAAAATAACTATAACGTTATATAATTCAAAATTTTAGCCGGTAATCCTGATTTAAATGTCATAAACACACTGTAACCATCTGAAAAGCAACCCGCATTGGTTAAAAATGGCAAAATAATTATTTGCATTTATAAATAGCATCTTTATTTACAGAAACTACTCCGACTTTCTTCACCGTAGGACCCACGTGAACAGATAAGGCAAGTAATAGATAACGAACGGCGATCGTTACATATCCACTGAACAGTACGACTACTTGTGATATGTAGCTAACCGAAAATCAACACGTATCCCATCTGTTGGCTACCGCTAGCTCCGATTTGTTTTCACTGCATTGCCCACATCACCTTGCTCTATTGTTGCGCGGTTCAGATTTCTCAAAATGGCGGTCTTCGGCTTCTCACAAACATGGACGCGATTATGTTTTTACAGTAGTAAAATGCACACGGTGGTTATATTTGCGCATAGAGCTGACGGTATTGAATGTTGACTAAATACGATGTAACATTTAAGCCCATAAAAAAGTAAAATATAACTTCTGGCGATAACTCGTGATTTCAAACAGTTCGAACTTCAAATCAGGAAAAAGCACTATATTGGAGACCGAACATTGCCCATGAATCTGTGTGAACTGAATGTGGGGCGGTTATTTCGTGCATAGGGGAATGATTGAATGCCTTTTTTTTTTATCAACAGCAGGACTGTGGTTTGTCTATCACGAATTCAAAGCCAATCAATGTCTTCATTTACTGCCTGTACGCCCATTCTCAGAGCCGTTTCTGTTTCCATACATGTTCCAGGGCATAGCTAACACAGATCGTTTCCTGCCCTGATGCATGGTGGTCGAACGAAGGAATTGTTGGAAAATTTAGGTTAGTATATAAATGTGTTTTTACCCAGTGTGCCTTATTTCAAACCGCCATCTCCGATGGGAAACGTTGGGAAGGGAGTCGGGATGGTGGAATGATGCGGGGATATGCAGAGTTAAAACGCAATAAAATGACTAAAACTTGAAAATGTTTATTATTAAATAATGGATTCCGCGCTCTTGAACTTGCAACGGCGTTAGCCACCTTTGGTTCTTTGCATTTTTATAACTTCGTTTCCCCCCCTCCCACGTACCCCTTTGGCCACCAACTTACCGACAGTTTTGAACAGTAACTAAATATTTTTATGTTATGCGCGAATACACTTTAAAAGGGAAATCATAAATTTGCTTTCACGTTAGCATGTATTTTGAAATGAGGCCATCTGGCTAACCGTTTTATGACAACTAGCTAGCTGGCTAAGAGTTGGCCTTACTTTCTGTTAGTCAATCGTGGGATTTCGTCGTTCGAGCACTGCGTTTCCCTGTGTATGGGAGACCGCAATACTGACAATTGTAAATATTTTTAAATAGCGTATTTTTTATTATTATCAGGGAAGGTAGTCAAGCGAATTAAGTAGTAACGACCAGGACTAGATAACTAACCAGGGTATACTTTTTGACTACTTTAATAGCCAAATTCTATTAGGCTTTCTATAAGTATACAACAGTTGATCAGATTGCTTCAACGTTCTGTGTTTTGAAGCTAGGCTATTCTTATTACGCAACAAAATTAGTATGTTATGTGTCCAACGTAACACCCTTGATGTTAGTAGACATCGTAAATTAATAATTATAAATAATTAATTATCTTCGTCAGATAAGATACCAATTACAACTTTTGCTGTTTTTTCTAAAAATGTCCAGTGAAATAGTTATTTTCCCATTTAATTAAATTTCAATTTTAAGTGAAATTAAAGTGGTTTTTCATAGAGGTGTGCAGAGCTAAAACTAAGTTTTATTTCGTTAATATATTAATTATACTGAAGACTAGTATAGGCCTATACCTTTAAATAATGAAACACTTGGAGTACATTCAACCTCTGAAATATTGAAGTTTTTAATTTGACTATTGCATACTGACAGTTTATTTGGGAACAAGAGCGCATTGATGGATGTGTTTCTGGAAATCTTTCTTTAAAATTATAACTGTTTAATCCAGCCTCGTTTTCACTTAAATACACATTTAAAACCAAAGGTTTTGTGAAAGATAAATCTCATACTCGTCTATATGCTTTGGTGGACACAATATGTGCTCATACGCCCTAAATGTATAGAAAAGCCGTTTCTCCTTTTCAGCGTTAGTGCTCGTTCTCATTGGTCCTGTATCAATGCCTTCAATTCATTCTGGTGGGGGTATGCTCATAATTTCATGACTAAATTTACATTTATATTTTAGTAATGTGTATAAATGCATTGTAAGTAATTAAGCATGGAAGAACCACAGTTTTCAGAGGAAAACATTGAGGAAGTTTCTTCTGCAGTTTCATGTCCTGAGTGTGGTTTGGAGTCAATATGAAGTTTGCACTAGCACTATTGGATGGAGACTATTGCCAGCCATAGCACTAGGGACATTAACCTCTGTTGTCCACCTCAGTAACTTCTGATCCGTCTCTCTGAAAACCCTGGGGTTGAGCCGTGTGTGTTTGTGTGCAGGGTGATCATGCTGTTGGCTCAGATAAACAGTGACTCGCAGGGTATGGCGGAGTTCCAGGGTGGAATAGCGGAACAGCAGCATGTTACGCTCTGTCTGGCAGAGGCGGTCGCTGTCGCAGGTGAGGTCATAGGGGACTTGCTCTAGGCAGGCTGGTCTTGCTGGAACAATGGCTCACAATTTAATCTTTGTAGAAATACAGGTAACCGTTGACTCATTCAGTGTGTTTTTTCCCCGCAATGATATCATCTTTATTCACTGAACAATATTGACTGACTTTTGATCTGTAGATGGTGATCAGATAGAAAGCATGGACACTGTAAGTTTGCAGGCTGTCACCCTTGTAGACGGTTCTACAGCTTATATACAACACAACCCCAAAGGTAAGTGTGTTCTTACCCTGACCGCCGTATACAGTGAATAAAATACAGTGACGAGTGAGAGACTAGCTTCCCAAAATCTTCTCAACCGCTGGTTCTTGCAGTGTTCAAAAACTTGTTTTTTTAAAGAAATGTGTAATGTATAGGTTCCCAAAAGATAAATGATATTACTATGGCCTTGGCTGGTTTAGGAACCTTGTGGGTGTCCAGGTGTCCAGGTGTGGCATTCCCAGGGGGGTAGTGTAACTGATAGTCCCAGTTTCTGTTACAGATGGTAAGTTGGTGGACGGGCAAGTCATCCAGCTGGAAGATGGATCTGCAGCATATGTTCAACATGTGTCAATGCCCAGGAGTGGTATGTATACTAGTGTTGATGAATAAATATGTGTAGGATTGGCTAATCCTGAGGGAGATTGTAAGCATCCCCCCCCCCCGTTATTCCCAATCAAACTAACTTTCTAAAGAGGAAAGAAAGAGGTGTCCGGACTCATCGTTGTGTGATATTGTAGGAGGGGACAGCCTGAGGCTTGAGGACGGTCAGGCTGTCCAGCTGGAGGATGGAACCATGGCCTACATTCACCACGCACCCAAAGGTACGTCCCCCCCTTACTGAAGTGTTGGCACCAGTACCTCTTAGTGATGAGACCGATGGCACCTGAAATCAGGAAGGTTGGTCGTTCCATGCAGTGCTCAGGAGGAAAAGTGTGATGTCGTGTATCTAAGTAGGTCAGGACAGCAGCCGTTGGCTATTTAAATCTGTGTCTGTGTCTGTGTCTGTTGGAATGCACTTCTGGAATACCCATCTTCTAACATGGACCCTAGCTGCGGGCGGCTTCTGGTTTCCCTGCTGTTTTCTTCCATGTGTGTGGAACTAGTTGTAACAAGTGTGAACCCTATGTGTACATATAGGTGATTATTGGCACATAGCTACATTCCAGTATGTATTTCGTGATGAAAGAAGATAAAATGTCAGAGTGTTTTCTCAGAGACGTACGAGCAGAGCGCTCTGCAAGCGGTGACGCTGGAGGACGGCACCACGGCATACATACAGCACACGGTGCAGATGCCCCAGTCCAACACCATCCTGGCCATCCAGGCGGATGGCACTGTGTCCGACCTGCAAGCGGACGGCGCCATAGACCCGGAGACCATCAGCGTGCTGGAGCAGTATACTGCTAAGGTGGGGCGATACTAACCCTGTGAGCAGTCATCATACACATAAGGACAGAAACAAAATAAACAAGACATAAAGACTATTGTTTAACATTTATTTTAGCTACTTTTAAATCCTATCAGGACATATCAGGACAAAGAGGTGGTGACGGTGGTTGACGATATGTTGTTTGTACCACAGGTAGAAGGAATGGAGTGTGTTACAAGTACAGGTTTGGTCAGTGGAAGTGAACCAGATGGCAGTGTACAAATGCAGGTAATGTGACCGAGGGCTCTACTAAAATGACTATTTCAGCTAAGGTCCTTCAGGGCCAGGGGAGTACTCACAGTCCAGCGCTAAGGTCCTGTTTATATATTGTCTCCTGTGTCAGATTGTCCTTCAGGGCCAGGGGAGTACTCACAGTCCAGCGCTTAGGTCCTGTTTATATATTGCCTCCTGTGTCAGATTGTCCTTCAGGGCCAGGGGAGTACTCACAGTCCAGCGCTAAGGTCCTGTTTATATATTGTCTCCTGTGTCAGATTGTC